>JAQQZZ010106944.1:0-15840 GCA_030265115.1 Mopalia vespertina | reverse complement strand
ACATGTAGACATTCAAAATGGCACTAGGTTTATGACCAAGCGGGCTGTACGTAAGGCATGGAGGTAAGCCCGCTTCCTGTTTTAATCAAATGATGCGGACTCAAACCCGTTGACGAACATCGAAGTAGGATAAGCAGACGCGATTATTATAACCACTAAGCCACGGGCCCCATATGGTTGAAGTAAACCACCTAGATGCCTCTAGCAACAAAGACAAGACAGGACAACCACAAGACGCGAAACAAAGACACCACAGTAGATTATCTCTTAGAGCTAAAGGACAACTCCCACCAACATAAAAGAACATGTCATGTCAGACAAACTGTGAATTCTTAGTTCTGCGTTAATATTAAAACTAACCCCATTGTGCGGCCATCAAGTACCATCTAACTTTTAAACGCAGACGGTCACCTTGGGATAAACCCGCGCTATCTCGTTCTTCCCAGGAAGTCACGTGGCGGAGCTCTATTCTTCGCCACAGTTTCGGACAAATCCATCTGCTAGTAAATGTGCAATGTGGTCCATACGCATTGTCAAGGCAGTAAGAAGTCGAAGGTATTAATCAAATGACCCTAAACAAAACCATAACCCTGGCTCTAAATTAGACGTCGTATCTTACACGACGCATCTAGCAATAAAAGTAAAGACAATTCTTAAAAATTTTAGGAACAAAGGCAGTATGCTTTGAGTTTAGTCGTGTTATCTTCGTTAAATACTGAAGGATATGAAGTTAAACACCACCTAACCATGACGCTATTATAGCTCCATGGCCTAACCAACATAACTTTGCCGCGATTAGATTTTAAGTGAAATAATCTTGGAAAGACTGAAAAAAAAATCCTCCAAATACTTATAGAGTTATACGATTTTATTACATTTTTCTTTCCATTTGTGTATAAAATAGGTATATGCTTTACATCGATTAGACACGCCACAAAATGATTAGATACACGTTTTACAAACATTCCGTGTATTAAAGGAAAGACAACTCAACTTTATGACAAACCTAAGGTTATTTTCCAATGAGAGTTATTTCCCTTTCCTTGAAGGTTAATGCGTATATTGAATGATCTTCACAAACAGTATGTGGTTTCGTGTTAAAAAAAACACAAAATTGTTCCTTCAAAATGTAAAAAAAAAAACCCCACATATTCAAGATTTTTTATAGCGGATATCATTTTATATAAATATGAAATTAAATGTTCACATGTTGCGATTTAGGTAAAATATGTCCAATTTTAGTAATTTTTTGAAAATTTTATTCAATTGTAAGAGTTGTTATATTTTTTTTAAAAAATGTGTTCTTAAAATACATCTAATGTATTCTTTTCAACAAAGTATCACATTGATAAATTTTTTTATTCTACCGAAAGGCATACTTTTCTGGATGCTGTGCATAATGTAGTTATTAGTGTGATATTATGTCATAGTCTCGACACTAAATATATTAAAGAATTATAATATTCAAATGTATCTGTATCAAAAGCGTGATATGGCTTTTGTTTGTGTATGCACTTTTATGACAGTTTGAAGAATATTCAACAATTTGAATGTCAGTTTCGATTCTCATATTTTTGTATTATATAACAAAAAAATAAAAAACAAAAACAAAAGAAATATGAAATGGTATTTGTCAAATCAAGAATGAAAAAAGAAGAGCGAAACAAAAAACAGAAGACAACATATATGATACAACAATTATATAACGTTAAAAAACGGTTAAATATAACACCAAAATTGCATAAAAATAGCTCATAAAATATAGATTTTTTTTTTGTTCAAATCAAAATAATATCAACTGACAAGATTAAATAACTGTACACTTATTATGCAAAAATGTGTGAAAACATATATTGCTAATTATCTGATACCTTTGTTATAAATTAGATTAAGCTTTTACACAGATATTGCAAACGCTAAATAACTAGTCGGACATAAGTTTTATTTATGTACATGAATTTGTTCATTTTGGCAATTCTTCCTTATACATGTTTTGTTTATTTCTCGTGAAGATCACAGTAAAAAATGATTTATTTTGTCACACAAACTTATTTACAACAGTATTAAACTTTCTAAATGCTCTATTAAGTTTTCTCTCTCACAATATTAACAAAATAAATACACACAATTTGTTATATTTTTCTGCTTAAGTTTAAAATCATTTGAATTCTAATAATTGGTGCTGCATGAAGTGAAGAAAAAGAGTTTATTGTGATTAGACCGGGACAAAAAGTAGTATCTATTCTTTTCCCTTTTTGCCAATTAAATATCTGGTCCAATAACGCAGTTGCATAGTGGCATTTGTAAACGAAATCGCCATGCAATATTTAAATCACAAATAAAACATATGATATACGAAATAGCTCATATTAGAATATTAGAGACAGACTTCCTTAAAGAATTCGACGGTTAAAATATTTTCTGACCGAAAACAATTTTAATTTCACCGCCTAATTAAAAGTTTGACATCTCCGTCTGGTAAAAATTTCAGGTAATTCCAGGCCTCATAATGTCTCAATCCTTGGAAATTTTTTCCATTCACCTCAACAATTTCATCTTTTTCTTGTAACAATCCACATTTGTCAGCAGCCCCACCTAAAAATGACAAAAATAAACCACGCTGATTTGAGAAAGCAAAATCTCACGAAGTTGTAAAAGAAGAAGAAAGTGAAGTTTTGGGAACATTTAATAAAAATAAATAATAAAGTTTACCTCAGAAACATGAGGGGAATAATTTGCAGTAATGGAATTGGTCGATCACATATGAAAGTTAACAAACCAACTGAATCTTATGCGCACATAAAAGAAATAAGATCCCGTTAAGACTAACCTTTAAATAATCGTTTAATAAGGACAGGTCGGTCGCCAAGGGGTGAACCCATTCCACCCTCTAGACAAAATCCAAGGCCCGTAACTCCTTTAATCATGGTCACCTCGAAGGTCTCCATTTTAGAGGTATCTCTATCTGCTGGGCTGGTGGGAACAGGAGTGGCAAGTGGACCTGGATAAATATATTTAAAAAAATCAGTAAACAAAATATCATCTAAAGACATGCAACTGGCCTGGCACTGTGTAAAGTGACAGTATACAGGCACTATCCAATTATCTTTTGGTCAGTCGAAGCACAAAAAAACTAAACAAAAAAGGATTCGTTCATACGAAGCACTCACTCTGACCAATAGGCCATCGTTTATTTGGATATGTTGGTTTGATTGGAGTTAAACGCCATACTTAAGGTTATTTCACTCATATTCATGTTGCCCCTTGGCTTCAAGAGTACCAGGTCAACAGAAAGCTCCCTCACACCCCCCCTGCTTTTTTATAAGGCGAGTATGGAGATGACCGGATTACCAAAAGAATGATGGATGGACAACTGTCAAATGCTAGTTTGAAGTTTCTGCTAATAATGTGTCATTAATCAATGGTAAATGACAAACACAATTTCCGAATGATACTAGACTTTAATTGAGCCCATAATGAATGAAAAATAGGAAATAAATATTATAGCTTAAAAGGTATTGATTATTTATTTACTTGATGGTAATGAAGATTTCTCTGGGCTAACTGAAGATCTTGGAGACCGGCGTCTGGAACGGCTCATTTCCAAACTTTCCACCTTCACACTTTCTGAAGAAGAGTTAATCTGAATATCACTTGTCTCAAGCAGAGCCTTCTTTCTTTCCTGTGAATTGCTCCGTAATCGTCTTCTGGCAGAAGGCTCTGTAGCTCTGGGAGCCTCAGCACTATTCGTCTCAGATTTAGGGCACGGGGATCGAGCTAGAACTAGCACCACTTGGTCCTTTGATGTTCGCAGCATTACACGTGCCTCATGAGGAGAGCGATCTACAACGGGTTTACCATTTATCGAAAGTAACTGATCATTAACTAGAATGCGGCCATCTTTTCCAGCTGTGCTCCTTGTATCAACATCAGAAATCTGCAATCAAATTTTATAAAGGAAATTGTGACAAAAGTCAACAAAAATAACTTTTCAAACTCATTAAGCATAATGATATATATTTTGAACATATAAAAAGAAAATTTGTCTTCCCTCCACCAGGATTTAGGTTTGTGGCTAGCAAGGGGAAGCGCTCTAACCAGATGAGCTACAGAGGCTTACAACAGAACCACCATCAATATGATATATAAATATTTTTAATGTAGAGAAAGAATATTTTGGTTGCCTATACCAGGAATCAAACTGCCATCTCTGGCAAGTAGGGCCAGCTCTCTAACCCATATATAAATATATTTTTAATGTAGAGTAAGAAAATGTTAATTAAACCTGGATGTATAGAAATTCCAATCCTGGTGGAGGCAAGCAAAATTTTCTTTTCTTTTTCTAGATTAAATATAAAATTAGTTCAAATCGTGGTGGAGGCAAGCAAAACTTTCTTTCTCTACATTAAAATATTTATATATTGTACAGAAAGAAAAAAATTGCTTATATCTATATATTGTAGCTCAGATGATTAGGACCCTGGCTCTGTTAGCCAAAGGCGCTAGTTCAAATCTCATTAGAGGCAAGCAATAAAAAAATATACACATTCATGGGCCAAAGTTCTTAAATCCCAAGACAAATAGAAACTTCTCAACAAACAACCTGCAGCTGAACAAAATTTTGAAAAGCAATATTACACATTATAAAGTTCAACACTGTATCAAGATGATCACATGTAGTGTTCAAATGTTTTAGAATCAGTAAACACATACCATTATATCTTGATGAGGGCTGCTTTTAAAGGACAGGCCAACTTTCTCTCCAATATCTTTGTGCAGAAGGACAACAACTATTTCATTTTCTTCCTTTTTGTCCCTTTCGTCCAAAGTTTCATTTGCTTTATCCAGCAGCGAAGCTAGTTCCTCTGGGGGCAACAAAGAGCACTCCGAATGATCCAACGAAACTGAGGTATTAGGAGAGGCCGAGAGAAGACTCTGATCTGACTTGTTGGATAAAAATGTCCATTTTCGACGACTAGTTGCCGAAAGTGTGCTGGAGTTGGCCTGCTGTGCTGACGATGACAAATTAGATGTGTCTAGCACTGAACTTGAAGGCTCAACCAAACTGGTCTGTATATCAGGTTGTTTGGGGTGTTCTGTTGTTTCAGGTGGGCTTGTAGTATGAAGCTTGCTGTTAACCAAATCAAGTATACTGGGTGTTTGAATTGCTGGCTTTTCTGGTTGAGGGCTAGGCGTATCGTCAAATGATGGAGGAGGAATTTTAAGTTCACCCGATTCATTGGTATCCTTCTCTTGGTCCTTCGAGAAAGCCTCTGTCTGGGCAACGGATACTGGTGACTCCCCAAGAGATCCAATGTTTACCTGAGAATCTTTAGCAGGAGTTGAGGTGGACACTTCCTGAGGGCTGAACTCCAACACGTCCTTTCCACCTAGCTTCTTATTTTCGGAAGCAGCATTTGGAGAGGATGCCTGAGTTGGCACAAACTCAGTCCCAACTTGTTCTTCGGTTTTCAGGGTGGGTGGTTTCACAGTTTGATGTCTCTTCAAAGCTAATGGTAAAGTCACTTGTATAGGGCTTGTCACTGGTTTCTCCTCCCAGGCTGATATGGTCGTTGTTGTACTGTCGAATTGTGGACTGGGAATGGCTGGAGGAGGTGATGATGGTAGAGGGGGAGGAAGAGATGCAGGAAGAGCTGGTGGGGCATCAGAATCTCCTTCTTCAGGGGAGTCTGCTGTTGTAGCTAAAGATAAGTTTACTGGGGCTGATTCTGATATTAGCTCTATTGATGAAGACTTATGAGAAATAGAATTCTCAGATTCAATGGAATCAACTTTATTAGACAAAGCCTTGTCCTGTTTTGTCGTAACAATAGATCTGTCCATTTGTACTTCTTGTGTAGATGGTGTTATTGCCATATAATCCAGCTTAGTTTGATTTGTTATCACTGTTTCAAAACTTATTTGCATATCTTGTTTATCTTCAGATTCTGTTGCTTCAGTTTGTGAAATTAAATGTTCAGAATTGACTGTTTTAATATCAGCAACTACAAAGTTTTCTGACTGTCCCTCAGAAATAATACAACCTTCATCTTTCTTGACAAAATTGCCATTTTCCTTTTGAACTGACACCTCTATACGTTCAGCCACTTGAGGTACAACATTTTCAAGGGTTTCGTTTTTAGCACCATTATTTCCTGAAAGTGTCATGTCTGTTTTTTGGTCCGAACTATTTTCTTCCTGAATTTCGGACATAGAGTTTGATAAAAATCTGCTTTTGTCATTTATCTGCTGCACCACATTTGAACTGTTCGTGTTGTTATAGTATTGATTTTTAATTCTATCATCGTTAATTAAATCTGATGCCTTTGTAACAGATAAATCTATTACATCTGTTGACATTGTTTCTGCAAATTTCTTAACTGAAGGTGTTGCTTCAAGATTTTTCTGAACATCAACATCATTTTCCATATCTTTTTGTGAATCAAACTGGCTCACAGATCCACCTGTCTGTTCAAGACTTGCTGATGTAGCAGCACTAACCTCTAAATCAGCTTTTCTTTCAGAGTTCAAGTATTCTTGTTGCTTATCAATGTTTTCATCTATTGAGGCTTTCCTACCATTACTGTGTTGCAAAGATACTTCTACATTTAACAATTTGTCTTGGGGTTCGCGAACAACTGCTTCTGTTCCCAAATTGGTCACACGGCTCAAAACTACAGACTCTGTGTTTGTGCCATAATCAGTCTTCGTTGTTTCTTCAATTTTAAGCTCTTTCGTTACCTGAACATCTTTACTTGAATCACTGGCAATTTTCGAAGATAATTCTGTTTGCTGTAAAATTCCAAAAGTATCTGATTTGGCTTTATGAACATTTTCGATTTTTTGTGTTCTATGTGTGAAATCCGGCTCAACACGGTCTATCCTAGGAGAGATGCCTTGAGATGATCCAGAAGAAAGCCACTTTGAATCTGTCTCCTCCTTAAAGTCAAGGTCTTCTACATTCTCTTCAGTAATTGGATCTTCACTTTTAACATCTACATTTAGTTTAATTGGTGCAAGGTTTAGTTTTGGTGACACTTTGTATATTTTGGGCTGTATCCGTGAAAATGCTGCAGGACCACTTCTCGGACGTAATGCCGGAGCCAACTTTGAAGGGTTTATTTGTAAAGTTGATGTTGGTTTGTTCTCATCCTCCGACTTTTGCGACAACTTGGATGGAATCTGCAATCCCTTCAGTCTAGTTGAAGCGGAGGATGCTACCAGTGTCCGTGTACTAAAAACAGTCTCTGCACTACGTGGTCTATAACCTAACTTAATATCATTGCTTGTATCTTTATGGCTACTTTGAGTTCTGGCAGCAGACAAAACAAAGCTTGGAGTTTCTGAATGAACATCTCGTCTGAGAAAGTTTGTCTTTTTTCTAAAAACAACAACATCATCATCGTCACTTGTTGTCGTCTTAGTTGGGGGATTAGATTTAGCAACTTCTGTTGTTTTATCCTCTTGAACTGGTTTGTAAACAATTTCTCCACTTCTGCGTTTGGGTTTAGGAGCAACTTTTGGAGGAGATTTTGGTTCAGGATTGGTTTCAGATTTTGGTTCGTCTTTTAATGGGAATGAAAACGGTTTTCTTACTTCCTCTGAAGGTGAAGCAGAGTTCAAGGAACCAGAGTGGGAACGTGGTGAGATAACTGTATCTGAGTTTGGCGATTCTGGCTCTGAGTCAACAGTTTGAAACTTGTCAATCAGTCCGGACATTTTACGACTCATTGGAGATTTAACTGTCCCAAATTGTCTGGCCACACTAGAGGGTTTGAAAACAGGATCAAGAATATCCAACGGTTCAATGTCTCGTTTTGAAGAGTTGATATTTTCAGAGCTGTCCTTTCTTGTTCGGGGTGATACAGGTGGTGGTTCTCTGTAGGTCGTAGGAGATCTCGGTACCCTAGGGGCAGGGGTTGGACTTGGTCGAACCATAACAGGGTATGCGGTCACAGCCACAGCTTCTTCACTATCATCAGACTTCGACAATTGCCACTCTTCCACTTTCTTCATCTTATGACCTTCTTCACTTGCACTGACCACTGATCCGGACGAAGACCTTGTTCTAGGCTTCACTGGTGGGGGTTTGAGATTTTCTTTTTCATTCTTTTCTTTGTTGGCCTCATTTTGAAGCTGCTCTTCTATTTTAAAACTTGGAATCTCTCCTGCTGGAGTGGAACTTGGTGAGGAAATGCTGATTGCTGAATCTCCGTCATCGTTCTTTTGTGAAAAGACTTCAATTTCTCCCGATTCCAGAAGAGAATCGCCGCTTAAACTTGAGGGTTCTGATGTCTCTGAACGATTATCAGCAACTTTATCCCCAAGATGTAATTCAAAATTATGGCCTGGCTTAGAAAGTTCCTTTTCTTGAGGCAAACTAGCTTCAACAGAGACCTGCTTTACGGGAACTTGCTGCTCTTCTATAACTAGAGCTTCCCTCTGGGGGACAACCTGTGAGTAGGTGGCTGCCATAACTGGAGCTTCCATCTTGGGGACAACCCGCGAGTAGGTGGCTGCCATAACTGGAGCTTCCATCTTGGGGACAACCTGCGAGTAGGTGGCTGCCATAACTGGAGCTTCCATCTTGGGGACAACCTGTGAGTAGGTGGCTGCCATAACTGGTGTAAGAGATGGGGATAACCTACCACTGGATCGAGAAGGAGCAGTATTTGTAGTTGGCATAAGGTTCTCATGATTTTTCGAAATTTGCGTTTTACTTTCTGGAGGTTTTACAGATCGTATAACAGGAGCGGCCTTCTGCTGAAAGTGGCTTTCTTTCGCTTCATGGAGATCATCTGTTTCTGTAACACACAAAATACATAACAATTTAAACATCAGTCTATTTTGAAGCTAACATAAATGGCTTTTATTTATTTGCTGAATTTTTAGGACATATTTCATTTGCATTTTATTAGCTCTTTTAGGTGCTTAAACATTTGAAAGATTTGTACCTTCATGTAAATGAAACAAAACCCATTCTCATATCAGACAAATAGCATATGAAATGATATACATGACAAAACTTTTAAGACCAATTGCACTTTTTAAAGAAACGAATGCTCACTAGAGTGCTATAAACTGAAATTTGAAACTAAACATAGTTGAATCTAAAATTGTTTTGCATTAGGCTTTAATGCCTAATAAGGTTATTTCATAAAACTGGACAGTCACAAGAGGCAACAAAAAAGACATCACAAAATGGATTTGATTCATGCTGCCATTTAGCCCAGAGAGCACCAGAATCAACCAGAACTCGATCAAAAATTGTGAAATTCAAAGTTCCAGAAATACACCTTTTTTTGTCAATTGAAGCACTATCAAAATTTAACATTGAATTTATAACATATGTAAAATATATGTACAATACTTAAAAATGTGAACTCCGGTTTAATGTTAACTTCAACGGTTAATTGTTCTCTCATGGGTATCCATAATTACCTTCAGTTTTCTGTTCTTTGTTAGGTTGAAGAGAAAAAACAACTTTAGCAATCCCTCTGGGTAAGAGACGTAAAATCTGTTGAACCTTTGTATCTGGAAGGCCTGTTACTTCTGTACCATTAATAGACAACACGTAATCTCCAACTCTGCAGAAGAAAGTAAACTGTTTTAAAAACTTGACTAATACACAAATACCTTGTTGTGATTTACAACAAAAAAACAAATTCCGATATCATATTAAACTATGAATCAGACAAGATTTTGTACAAAGTCTTGAATCTACAGATTAGATTACCACAGGACGTTTTCACATACAAGTACATGTAATTGTATCATTTAGATTAGAGTTTAATGTCATACTTAATGGTAGTTCCCATAAGAAATCTGTGATAGCCGAAGTCCCCCCACGTCATGCTGCAAGGACATAACTGGGGGATCAGTAGTCCGACACTCTATAACCAATAAGCAGCATCATTTTATTGATTGATTGGTTGGTTGGTTGGTTTGTTTGATTGGGGTTAAACGTTGTACTAAAGGGTAATTCACTTATATGATGACGTGCCAGCCCAATGGGTGAAGGAAACCACCTTGACACCACTGGCAACAAATGAAGACAAGATGGGACAGGACAAATATAGGACAATAACAGGCATAATACAGACACCACAAACAGAATGGTTTTCTGTTCCCCTTTAGCTCTGAGAGCACCAGAGCAACATGAAGCTCCCTCCAACAACCCGCGATGGATTGGTTGGTGTTTTATGTCGTGCTTAAGGGTATTTCAACAATAATTGATAACAGCACAATCAAGATGTGAAGTGTTTTCATAATGTTGGAAAGTTAATCTTCTTCCAGTACTGAGGAAAGACAACATTTCTACTCTCCAAACAAACTGCCCTTAGCCAGAATCGCATCATTTTAAACATTGTCAAAAATTCAAATGATTACAAGATATCATAGTCTTATTTGTTTGAGGTTTTATCAAGGGATTTACATAACAGAGAATTGGCCTCTGTCCATTTACAAACAAGGGAAGTAACTATCTAAATACTGATTACTTTGATCAGTTACTTCCCTTATCGTTGGTTTGCTAAATCGAAAGCTAAACTACATTGTTTACTTAAAGTTTTAAAAAAGGCTATATTCCATACATATCAAATTACAAGAAAATAGTTAAATAAATTATATAGAAGTTAATTATGTTCGATTTTATTTTACATCTGAACAAAACTTTGCATCAGTTATGCACTTGCAACAACAACAACACGCCTTGGTGTTTAAATAAAAGATTCGGTACAAATTTAATTTCCAAAAATACCATTGGACCCATTGGAAAAAAGAACCAATTTTTCTTATCGCTTGGATAAAAAGTTAGGTATTCAAACTATAGGTTGGTGAAAAAAATAATTCGAAATTCTAATTACAAACCGTTAAAATTTGATCCTATAATTTAGTTTTCCCTTGATCATATCCAAGTTGTAAAACTTTAATTGCCTATATCTGGCACTTCAGTTTTAAGACCCTTCATTTTCCATGGCTATTTCTAGAAAACTATTCATGTTACAAACTTCAAATTCGAACCATTGTAAAGAGCACAACACGATCTAGTAAACTGTGCCTCATTTTTTAGAAGTTCATCCTTGATTTTTTTTAATGTTTTCTGAAAGTTGTGTTTTACACCTTTCCAAGGTGGGAAAGACAAAAAAAATCCACTGTAATCGATCTAATCAAAATTTAAAAAAATGAGTCAACATTTAGTAGTTCAAGGACTATTCTACTAGGTCAACTAATTTATTGAATCTTATCGTTATTGTACTTTGAAAAATAAACCATGAAATATGCAGTCTATTTTTTTCTGTTGACATTTACTCATTTTGCAATATTTTTAGAAATAATATTTGGATTTTCACCACATTCACAAATATGTAATACTGGGTATTCAAGCTTTCCAAAAATATATACATATATATGGTATAGATTTATATTTTTCTGCATAAGAGACTAAATACAACAGGTATTCTGAAAATCGACCAAGGGGTCCAGCAAGACTGTAACAAGACATACAGGGATCATCTTAAGTACATCATTTTCAATGAATAGTTAGGCTAAAAATCTTAACCTTCTAAGAGTTAAGAACGTTTTGCAGCTACTTAACATGAACGTACCTAGCATATTGTTCTTTGCTTAATTGATTGGTGTTTACTTATATACTAAAGGGTATTTTGCTGTTGCCTTTAAGCTCCCACAGCACCAGGGCATCAGGAGATAGGTGGCTAAAACTCCTCTCCAGCACATCAAAGAGTGTTCAATAGTTAATAAACAACTGACAAAGCAATGGATTGGCCTCTGAATCATATATAAGATAGCAAACCAGATAAGAGAGGGGCAGGTGTGTTACATAAATACAGTGTAAATAGAGGAATTAAACCAAGAAACCCCAATACATTTCACATTCTTTATCTGACACCTTTCTCAACAAACTTACTGTATATTTCCATTTTTGTCCACAGAACTACCTTTCTGTATGTCAGAGACTTGGAAGCTTCCATCAGTCTGTCTGAAGACTTTCAAACCGAGACCAAGGATGCCCTTCAGAAGGTCAATTTGGAATGGCCCATCTTCAGAACGTGTTTGCAGAGCAATTACTTTAATGTGAGATTGTGATGTAGTTTGAAGATTAAGGCCTGTCAAAGGAGATGTATTTAAAGGAGTTAGCTTTGTAGTGATGCGCCGATCAAGGCTGACAGTTTTGATCGGTGATGACCCCAGAGAGTTCAGCTTAACTGGAGTAAAGCCTTTGGCGGTGAATGTCTTCATACTGGGTAGTTTTCTCATTGGAGGCGTGTCTGGCAAAGGTGACAGAGCAGGTGGAAGATTAAAACTGGCTTTGGACAAAGAGTTGAAATCATTTATTGAGGAGTTGAGACTATCTTCCCCTGATGACAGATTCTGTGTTCCACCAACGCTGTCTAAAGATTGGTTTGATGTGTCCAAAATTTGACTGTCAGATGTTTGAACATTGAAATCTAACATTAATGATTTGTTAACTTCAGGATTCAAGTTCTTCACATTCTTAGCTAATTCAGAATCGTCAACCTTCACTAGATATTCTGATTCAGATATTTTCATTCCCATGCTTGGTGCTGCATCAGTTAATGATTTTGATACTGGAACTATTTCCACCTCATTAATAATATTGTCACTATTTTTATTTTCAGACGCAGTTAAATTCTTTTTCTCAAATTTATCCAAATTTGTCACAAGATTGTCAACAAAATCAGGGACAGCTTTGTGTGGCTTCTCCTCTATAATGCAGGAAGATTCTGGTGACGGGGAACGTCTAGGAGCTTTGATAGGCACAATGTTTTCATGGACATCTGTGTCTACTGGTTCTTTCGGTCTTTGGATCCCAGATTGTTGCTCATTGTGTATTTGAGGTACAATATTTTCCTGAACAACAGATATTTTTTCTTCAAGAATTTGGTCTGCGACGTTCACAGATTTAGAAGATGGGGCTAAATAATTATCTCCCTTTTCTTGTGGTACTATATTTTCTTCTGTTATTTCTTGTCTCGTTTCTTCGGTATTCACCTTCTTTTCCGATGAATTCAGATCTGCCAAAAGATTATCAACAAACTGCGGAAGACATTCTTGCCTATTATTTTCTAGCACTGCAGAGTTGATAACATCAGGCGATGGACCCCTCCTCGGAGCAGCGATAGGGACGATAGTTTTTTCTGTAGAAGTTTGGACAGAAGTTTCAACTTCATTGTGTTGCACAAGTACTATGTCCTCATTTTGCACATCGCTTGTTCGCTGAATTAAACTTTGCCTTTGATCAGGCTGACTTGGAGTGCTTTCAGCACCTCTAGAAATTGTAACTGGTATGATATTATCGTCAGCAAGATCTGTCACAGTTTCCTCCAGTTTTGAGTCTTTAAGAACTATATTAGCTTCCTTTGTCTCCATGTTCTGCACAAGTGAGTCAACAAAATTTGATAAACTCCCGCTTTGATCATTCTTGGTAACCTGCTCATCTGTAGACACATCCGGCCCAGATGAGCGTCGTGGTACTTTTATGGGAATGATTAAATCCCCGTCAGAATCCCTAGGATTATAATCAGATGAATTAATCACCTGTTGTTGTACCTTACCCTGCTCTGCATTCAACACCGAACCTTTGTCCGCAGGGATAATAGTTTCTTCTTCCACAGCTTGAGAAATGCCAGACATTCCACGTTTCACAGCCTTACGGTCATCCTTTTTACAAATGTCCACTAAATTATCTACAAGATCTGGAAGAACGGCTTTGTCACCTGTATTCTGTTCTGATTTAGGAATTTCAGTAGCCCCATTTAAATATATTTCAACGTTTCTTGAAACCTGTTCAGGTACAATTGTACTATCATCTTCTAACCTTGGTTCTGATTCAGTTTGAGTTGTGTTTTTACTCTGAAAGATAATATCTTCAACTATGGCTGGTTCAGGAAGCAAAAAGTCAGTTTGGTTGTTATCATTACTGTCTAAATACAGTGTCACCACTCCATCAGCTTGAGATTTTGATTCCACTGTCGGTAATGATTCTTCAATGTTCAATTTTATTGGCTGTACATCCACCTCCATTGCTTCTGTTGGTGTCCCAACAGACACTTGAGATACATGCTCTCCCCTGGCTCTATTAAGCGGATCAGCATAGCTCTGGGTCTCAGATTGCACATGTACTGTTGTAACGTGAAGCGAGTCACTGGCCACATTGTTATCCCCAGTATCATCCGTATCTTCAAAAGCACTACCAGCCCTGTGAATAACTGTCGACCCAGAATGACTAGAAAACGGAGAGATACTTCCATCCTCCGGTTTATCAATAGCACCAGAAGATTTTCCACTTAAAATCTGTTCAACTTCTGCTTCAGAATGTGTCACAAGCAGAGGAACTTCAACACTGTCTTTAGATTGCACTTGACTGTCCGTTGTTAAATTCTGTGAGATTTCATATGAAGTTCCATTTGTCGGCAAAACTTCAAAGTTTAACAAAGAATCTGCCGGTCCATTTCCATTCGAGGGCAAGACTTGTGCAGAAAACCCTGAATCCTCTAATAAATCATCAATATTTGTGACTGGTACATCGTTATCAGATTCAGAAATAAAGTTTGTTTCCCCAAACCCAGTATCCCAGATGTCTGTATACCCATTCTGCCCTTGAGTATTCCTGTAAGGTGCTATTCCAGGAATATCAGCGAACTCGCCTGATGGTTGCAGATCTGACTGGTCTACAACTGGGCCACTTCCTTTTTGAACTTCTGCGGAAAATGTGGCTTCTCCAAAATCTAACAACAAGTCGGATCCATTTGAAGTTTGGCAATTCCCATTTGGACTTTTTGATGCCTGAACAAAATTCTCTTCATCACTTTTTAAATTATCAAGAGAAGCCAGAAAGTCTAAATCTGAGGATGACATGTCAACATCAGACGGCTTATCAGGTTTTTCAGAAATTAATTTCTCCATGTTCTGAGACATGATTAATCCATGAGGATGAAATGGCTGATTTTCTTGTCTTGGGAAAGAATTATTAGTGTCATAAAAATCTTGGAGAGCTTCTTCAGAATTTGGTTGGCTATAGTCTAATTTGAACTGATGTCGTCCAAAGACATCAGTTGTCGAAAAAGGGTTAACTGTTTCTGAGTTATCCGTTAGATTATCCGAAATGGAACTGTCATTATCTTCACTGGCAGAAGTTGTTCTGCTGTCACTAGTATCAGTATCTGTTTGATCTGAGGTATATCCAGGAATTTCCTTGATGCCACTTTTGGTAACACTAATCCGTAACCGTCTGCCTTTGTTATTTGGTCTAAGGGTTCTGAAATTCACAGAAGCACAGGGCTGCCTTAGGATGGACATACATTCTGACTGGACAAGATTCCTCAGTGAGGTGTTGTTATAGGCAATCAATCGGTCTCCAACATGTAACTGTCCAGATTTGGCGCTTGGTCCACTAGCAAGAAGTCTCTTCACCTACAAAGACAAAAATACATTTTCGTTATTTGAAGTGAACAGTAGAAATGTATTGAAAAAGAAAATCTGAAATATATTTGCATAAAAATATATATCTAATAAACTAGAACAGAGATGTCTATGAATTAAAACTGATGACTCCTCACATGTTCTATATAAACTCACAGAGACAAGTGTTTGAATTCGAACTCATTTCAAACCTTATCCATAAGGATTTTCACAGAGACAAGTGTCTGAATTCTGACTCATTTCAAACCTAAACCATAAGGATTTTCACACAGAGACAAGTGTCTGAATTCTGACTCATTTCAAACCTAAACCATAAGGATTTTCACACAGAGACAAGTGTCTGAATTCTGACTCATTTCAAACCTAAACCATAAGGAT
>JAQQZZ010106933.1:0-15841 GCA_030265115.1 Mopalia vespertina | reverse complement strand
CGTGGGTGCCGCCTATTACATGATAACGTTGAAGCCTTCCTTATTATGTACTAATAAATAATAACTGAGATACGCATACTATACTACTAACCAACTAGTAGTTCAACATATTAAATATAATAAGTATAATCCGTTCAGAGGTCAACGGATCGAACTATCTGATTGGGATATTTTATCGTCCACCAGGCACTGATCATATTCTAGAAACTTTACAAAGAGAAAATAAAAAATGTGTCATCTTGGGTGATTTCAATATTGACCTGTTTAAGTGCGATCGCCACGGCCCATCAAAATCTTTTCTAGAATTTCTCAAATCATATTACTTTTACCCTAAAATCTTAAAACCCACACGGATACAAGCACATTCGGCCACCTTAATTGATAATATTTGTACCAATTACCATCCTGACCACTCATTATCTGGTATATTTCTCACAGACATAACAGGTTCTTTTCCTATTTTCACATAATTAAACAGAACTCATCGTATAATGAACCTCTTCCGCAAACCAAACGTCGTAAAATAACTGATCAAACTAAGATCGAATTCTCTTGCAAAATTGAGCAAACCGACTGGAATTTTGTTAACCGGGAGTCTGATGTCGATGAAGCACTTCGCGTCCTCATGGACAAATTTGCATGTATTTATGATGAATGTTTCCTTACGATAACGTTTAACTCAAAACGCCATAAATAATAAAACCATGGACTACTTATGGAATTCTTAACTTAGTTCATGAAAAAAAAATCGATTATATCGTAAGCAGTTAAAATCTAAGTCTGAATGTGATTGGCACAACTACAGGCAGTACAGAAACACATTAAACCATATAATACGTCGAGTAAGGAAAAACTATTTCGAAACTAGTTTCAATAGATATGATAATAACATAAAAAACACATGGAAAACATTAAATCAGCTAATCGGTCGAAATAAATCACAATCTTTACCTTGTACATTCTCTCTAGACGGCATTAACGAGTCCAATCCAAAAACAATAGCTAATGCATTTAATGAACACTTCAGTAATGTAGCAATTAAGCTTGACGAGTCCATTCCAGACATGGGAAATCACTTTATAAGCTCTCTCTCTCCCTCTAATCCTATTAACTTTCAATTCCCCACAGTAACTACTAACGACATTAGGTCAAAGCAGCTGGCCTTGATAGTATTCCGTCTTCGGTCGTCAAACTGGTGTCCTCTAGTATATCCTCCCCTCTTTCCCACATCATAAATATTTCTCTTTTATCCAGGAAAGTTCCTCAACAAATTGAGCAAGCTTAAATTTCTCCCATTCATAAGTCTGATGACTCACAAGATATTAAGATTTACAGACCAATTTCTCTTCTCAATTACTTCAGCAAAATTATCGAAAAAGTTGTCGCTAACACGATCACAACATTTTTAATTGATTTTGATATTATCAATCCTTACCAATATGGTTTCAGGGCCAACCATTCAACAACACTCGCAGCATGTAGTCTTTATCAAAAGCTTATTGAATCCAAAGAGGCGCGACAATTTAGTGCTTTATCTTTCTTAGACCTCTCAAAAGCCTTTGATATGGTAAATTACAACATCCTTTTTCATAAATTGTCTCATTACGGGTTACGGGGGGTTGCCAATGATTGGTTTCGCAGTTATCTCTTTGAACGTTCACAGTCCACTTCTTTCAAAGGTATCATCTCATCTCCGTGTCTTATTAAATCTGGTGTACCACAAGGATCCATTCTTGGACCTTCACTCTTCCTTATTTATATTAATGATATTAGCAACGTTTCAAATATAATTCATACTATTCTTTTTGCCGATGACACCAGTCTTCTACTGTCTGGCAATGATCTTAGGTATTGCTATTATATTATGTCACACGAACTAGATAGACTACAAGATTGGCTGTTTTCTAATCGATTATCTCTTAATGTATCCAAAACAAAATATATGATAATAAGACAAATTCGTCGTATGAAGTTAAGAACACCCATTGATTGCGTTTCTGAATTTAAGTTTCTGGGCATTTTCTTTAATAATAATTTAAATTGGACTACTCATATTGCTTATATATGCAAAAAAGTTTCTCGAAACATTGGAATAATGAATCATATAAGAAAATCTGCAAACACTCAAACACATTTCATTCTATACTATACTCTTGTTCAACCCTACATCTCGTATGGCATTATTCTTTGGGGAAAAACTTTTCAAACTCATTTATCACCTCTCTTCATCTTACAAAAATGAGCATTATGCGTAATCACTTTGTCACATAAACACACGCATACTAAACCACTTTTGAGCGTTTCTAAATTCTACCCTTATATCAATCAGTTATTTTTTGAAGCCTTATATTTGTGCATAAATATTTCTACCGCCCGTACGATATTCCTACTTCTTTTCAATATTATTTTACTAGACAGACGGATATTCATCATAATAAACTAGAGGCTATAATTTTAACTTACAAAAATGAAAGAACACACCCTGATACAATTAATTCCCCACTTGGAATAGATTCAAAACGCCAAAACAATTTACAAATATATCCCAAAACTTCATGCGGTATAATTAAATACACCAACGAATGAACTGAATGTGGGTGACACTAAAATTATCTCCATTTGAAAATAAATGGTAAATAATGTTTACCATGACGTAATGCTTTCCATATAAACTCTGGTTTAATTAATCAGCTTTGAAGAATTTTCAAGAAATAGTCGGAAAAGATTTATTTCCCCTTTAATTAACCGATGGGTTGAGCCCATATAGTGGGCCAATCTAACTACGCCATACTTGACGGATTCAAGGTATATATAGGGATTTGTTTTATGCGTTTTTGATTTCTTTTGAGCGTTATTTTACTCTAACGATGGCTATATCCGCTGAGAGTAAATACTGACATGCTTGTACAACCAAAAATGATAAGCGTTTTGTGTGTTGGAAAGTAGATGTTCTTCACGGTTCTCCAAGATCGCCACAAATGGCATATATGGGGTACTTTTGATGGTGAAAACGAATTAATTAATTTGCTTCTACTACTAGAGCATTCAGCCTATTTGACGGCGGCGTCGGTTTACAAAAAGACGCGTCCAAAATGCGATAAACGCCAAATATACAACAACAAAAGCAACTTACCTTCTGAAACAACCAAGAATAGGTTCGTCATGTATATGATGTATTTGTGTTTTACGAAACGGTTTAAACTCACTAAGATACGGTAGATCATTATTTCCATTAAATGCAAAATCCATAAAATCCTAGCAACAAAAGGCTATTTATATCCAAATAATGAAAATCGATTTGTTGCGTTTTGAAAAAAAGCTCTTTATATATACTGTCACATTTAATTGCCTCAATCCAGTCACTTTATCTAGCTACAGTGTTTAGACGGACCAATATTCACTTTGCATCGATGCAGAGCTTAAAACTTGAATGGTAGACTTATCGGCTTTTATATCCCTATCGAAACAATAATATATCGGGTTTTTTGTAAAGATCCACATCTTTTGTTTACCAAAAAAAATTGAAGTTACTGGCCCTTCTGTTAGAAATTTATAGCCTATATTCACGGTGAAGAGAGAAAAATTGCGGATTGGCTGCATATAATTGAACCGTATTTCCGCATTATAAAAAGGATAATGGGCGATTGCAAGTACGCATATAAAATGTGTCAGAAAATTCAGTACATAAAATATTATGAACCCATATAGGCAGTATTACAAAACGTTAAATTACACAATCATGTGCATTCTAACTCTGCATCTCTAAATAAGGTTACATGTTACTGTTAGTGATACAGAACTGTGAATCTAATAAATTGTCCTGATGTCGCGCTTTGTTAATTGTATAGGTATAATGTTAGCAATTCAAGATGTCGCAATAAAAATGAACAGCCATATTAATATAGTTATGTATTTGCTTCGGAGGGTATTTAAAGAAGTTTGATTTGGCTTTGTAGATTAATTATGTACACACATTTAATGTACAAGACCTTAACATCACACACTGGTTGCTGCCAGTTTTCATTAAGAGACACGATTCACTTCACGTCTACTTTAAATAACTAAACACAACTTTGAAAGAATTAATGCAACAGTGCATTTGTCATTCATTTTCCTTAATTATATTGATGAATTCGGGATATATTCCAACAGGGGTCGTAGATACTATAATAGTTGGTTCAATTATACATAAACCAGTTCAATAAATTATTGGAAACATGGTTGTGTGTTGCTTAAATTTCGAGACAGACCCCACAATCCATTTCATTTACTACTTGTATATGACCCAATACATTCCTGGAACAAAATACATTATGTCCTTTTTCCTGAAAGGTTGTTTTAAAGCCATTGTCCATTGTTTAACTCTTTTACAAGTAGATTCCAGTCACGGACTTAATAAAGCCGACCATACATCTCGAACTTAATCAGTCATGAAGCAAAGTTTAAAACATTTGTTTGCGTTTCGGAACACAATATACAGTCTACCAGTCTTTTGAAAAAAATCAATCCACCAATGTACTCCGTGCTTTCGAAGGGCTTGGTCACCAGGCCTGTATCTTTTGTTAGTCTAGCAACACTGCATCCGATCGGCCTTAGTCTTAGACATGTGTGTCAAAGGTATAACTGTATCATACAAAGGTTAAATGATATGTTATGGAGACACACAATTGCACATGCAATTTAAACTTACGATATTTTGATATCGATTACAAGCTGGTTTATACGAATGCCATGACGAAGAAGGTTAAAAACTAAAGGGGTTCAGGTTTTCATATTGCCAACAAGAAAAAAAGAGCGATAACCTATGAATGAAAATACAGCTAGTAATGTAGATTCATGTTTGCTCAACCTTTCGACACTTTATTTTGTCATCATCAGGAGTGAATACAATGGTCAACAACCAGTATTATATAGTTAAAGACAGTTATTAAAACAACAATACAAAGATCATAAAGTTAACACTGATGGTATGTACAGGTGGTGAATAGGTGAAACATCAATTAAACAAAACCAAAAATCTTTAGTGGCTTTCAAGACATGGTTTAGACAAGGTCTTTCTCTACTTATCGCGAGGGTTTCATTTAAAGGGTAAAGAAAAGTGTCATTGATTGTTGAGATCATTTGCGTGCTGTTCGAAAAGAGGCGATGTTTACTGTAGCTCTTATTATTAAACTCTTAGCTATAAAGCGAATATGGAATCTCAGCTAAATGCTCTAGCACTTGAAGTTAGTATAAACTTGAAAGATGAAAGTAGTCTTCGCACATGGCGATTGCATTTAATCCCCGAAATCGCTCAGAATGCGTATCCGATGATCAAGGATAAGTAGAGCTTCCTGACCCTATGTGGCCCCTGGTCCATTGCCTAAATTGCCCCTCCAACTTACCAACCAACCCACACACTTTGGATTTTCTTTCTGAAGTAGATAGCGTGTTACGATAATACTCGGCTATTTAAAATAAATGCGGCTGTTGTCAATAACGAAAGCTACAGGTGAGTTTTAAGAGCATTAATTAATGATTGCTTGGATGAAATTGTAACAATGGGATTTACCTTAAACCCTGTTCAAGAGAAGATGTTCTGGACCGAGAAGGCTAAAACAGTTTTAACACGGACTGTTACGATTGTTCCATGACTAAAATAACACCACAATAATCAGAATTGTTGTGTCATGAGAAAAAAGAAGGTAGATAGAAGATAGAGGGTTAAAACAAACAAAAAGTTTAAAATATCAGCCCTAAGGGGTGCTGGTCGAAGTGATGAAATCGTAACAACGAGAATCACGCAAAATCTGACCGAATGATGGAATTTGTCTAAGATATAAGCTTATAAGGTATCATTCAACACTCGACAAGGTAAGCGAGGAACACATGGGCTCGCCGAATGAGTGCTTAAAGATAAATGTACATAGTTGCGCTTAATGCGCACGCGTGATCTAAAGGATCTCTAGTGAGTGTCGTGGTGATATCAAATTTATGAATAGTGGGTAGTAATAATCAATTATTCGGAGACTCTGGGAAGGAATAAATCAAAATTACTACTCAAGTTTCATAAATTTCATATTCGGGTCATGTATCTGAGATTCCATCTAATTCAAGTTAATATCAATTTGTCTTGACCCCTAAACAATGCATTATAAATACATTTGAACAAATCGAGCTGTGTCGTGACGAGCGTTAATTGCAATCTTGTAGTAGGCCTACATGAGCACGAAAGTTTGAATGGATTGTAAGACAGATGGAAAACGAGAGAAGTGTTAAATCTCCTTTCATTGATAAATTGTTGATTCTTTAAGACGAACACGCCAGCGGGTGTCAAACGTTCATTATAGTAGGCTAACGAAAATGAGCTGGGATCGCCAAACTGCAAGACAGCAATGGTTGTTTTGAAACTGTGCAGACACAAGTTGCAAGTTGTAAATTAAAATAGTCGGTGTAAGTTATAGTTTTTCATTGGTTGAATTGTGTCAATGATCATAAAGTGACCAACCAGAGCGTGGGAGAACTGTATCTCACACGTGGAGATATGAAACAACTATAACATGGCTGTATTACACTGACATTAGTTCATTTCTAATATATTCTCTCTTATAACAATATGTGTATTGTTTTAACCACCTTTTCCCTTGTCACTGTCTTTACATAATTGAAAACCATTATCGTGCTGTCGATCTCGGCTAGTTGCTGGGAACTTTTTGAGCTAAGAGGCAACACAAAACCGGTTTGCTGTGTTGCCTCAAGCTTTATTTAGTCTTTCAGATCGTCTTTCAAGACTAATAAAATTAGTTTCACTTATGTAGGCCGTACAGAATTCTACAGGATGCCAACTTCATTTGCTAATTCATTTTTTTATTCCACGATTTAACTGTATTTTCAGTTGAATTGATTGCTTGGTTTGGTGTAGCCGGAGTGGGATTATGTTTTCTCCAACCAATCGTGACGTCACGGTTTGGTTACCAGGTTACGTATATTACAGCCTTGATCATTGCACCGACGTCTTGTGTGATGGTTTATATTGGAACGCTCTATCCAGATTTTTTCTCGAAGTGGCCCACTTTCATTGGACTATTTCTATGTATAGCAAGTACGTAAATAGTTAAGGCTCTCGTTTACACATATGTCTATGTTTCTTAAATTCTATACCGTTTCAAGGCAGATAATTTTAATAAATGCAAGCATACATGTGCATGTTCAGAGGAACGGGACTATTATTATAGTTTTAGAAGCAATTGGCTGGGTGTTTGAATTTATAACAGCATAACTCTAAAAATATAATCCCAACATCTCGAAGATACTGAGTAATTGTCAACTTTTCCCTGTGCCCTTTTCCACGTCAATAGACTATAATTTGTTTTATCTGACTTGTCTTTGTATTTCCTAGCTAATTATACTCAATTTTAAATTCTACAATTTAATTCATGTTTAATTCATGTACATTGTAATCTGCCCATAAATGGACCCCACAGGGCCAGTGAGGTTGAAGTTCAATAAATAAAACAAATTTAAAAAAACTACGCTCTAGGTCTCTTCCTGACCATTTAATATCAGCGAACACTACAATATTTCTGCAATAAATCTTCTAACGTATGAAAACAATTGCATGACCTATCCTTGATTTAAACCATCTCGTATTTTTCCTTGACAATTGTGGGTTACATTGATTTATAAAACGACCACTCGACGTCAATATTAATGTAAAATCAATCATTTCCCAGTAGTGCCCTTATCCCCTTTGCTCGATTTAATATGTCTTTCCGCAGTTAGCTCGATATTAGACTCGAAATGTCTGCTTTAATCTGGTACCCTGTCCCAAAACACCAATGCTTAATAATAATAAGTTAACCAATGTGCAACTTTATGGGTAGGGTACCAGGCTACGTCTGCTTGTCACATAGTCTACTTTACGGAGGATGGTGGCAATTTGTCTCACAATCCTCATAGCCCTACATGAAATGCTTGCCATGTATTTTAATTTGCACGATAGTTCATGTTTTCTTTATTGAACACGTCGGTAAATAATCAAGAAGCAAGGAGCGTTTTAAAGCGAGATAAAATTTCATGCGGATTCAATACCTGCCATTTGTGTTTTAGATGCAGGCCGTTAATATTTCAAAAGTTTTCGTACGGCACATAGTCATATCTCTGTTGACTGTATATACAATTCAACGAAATACTTTTATATTATATTACCTCCATAATTCAAATATTTCAAATTGTGGTAAACATTTGCAATTCACCTTATTTGTTTGTATTTCAGATTGCAGTAGTACAATGTTTCGACTACAAATTTGTCAGATTGGTGTAAGCAACCTCGACAAGAAACACACAGCAAAAATTATCGGATTGTACAGTGGACTAAATGGTTTTTCAAAAATTTGCTTTTGTGCCTTGTACGAAGTATTCTTCTATGGGAACCTTGGGGGATATTTCCTTGCAATCGCGATAATATGGTTTGTTATTGTTAGCTTATGTCTGGTGTTGCATCGTCCAATTTCCCAAGACGATGAGAGGACACCGATTTTGGACCCAATCAATACGGATGCTGATCCAGAGTCCGAGGAAAACATTGCAATGACTTACAAAGAAGAAAGGAGACACAATGAAGGGAATTGCCAGCCAGTAGATTCATCAGGAGAACCCCCAGTAGAGCTTGATAAACCCAAGGAGAGAATCGGGGTGAAAGTTATGTTAAAATCGATTTACTTTCACCTGATGTTGTGGTGCTCAGTGATTTTCTATTCGGCTTATTTCTCTTTTTTGAGCAACTTGACATCGATCTGGAAATCAGCAGATGCAAAAAACCCGCTTGTGTCTGTGTATTTTATGTCCGTGGTATTGGGAATCTCGCGTATTACAATAAGTATCATTTATAATATATACCAATCGGACAGACATGGCTCAATATTACTGTTCGTTACGTATCTGAGTTTTGTAATCGCCATGATAACAGGTTTAACGTGTTTTACCAAAGTCGGTGTTTACGTGATGACGTTTTTAGTCGGCGCGTCTTCAGCCGGAGCCACCACGCTTTCTTGGGCAATGCTTTCACATCACTTTGGGCGCCATAACCTTTCGCCAATCATGGGTGTATTTTACGGCTTTGCGACTGTTTTCATGCTTTTAATGCAGACATTTGTTGGGGTTTCTTACGATCGGGAAATATCGTCAAATTATTCCAAAAGCCTGTACTGTCTTGGTGTGCACTGTTTTTATAATTCTTTCCTTATGTTATTCTCTGTGTTGATTTTCATATCAATTCTTCAATTTGTGAATTTCTTTATGCTGCGTAGGAAAGGCAGACAGGTTTGGGTGCATGGACGGCGTTCATGATAAACTAAAACTCGCATTTAACGTTTATGTGGACTAGAGTCCCGATGGTAGGAACATGGCGACAGTTGAACCTCTTTTTTCCAACACCAGGACTAGTATGGTACAGTAAAATGTGTTCTTCTGTTCACAAAGGTGTTACACTGGAACGATGTAGGACTGTACAATTCTTTATAAATACACAAACAATCCTAAATATATGCTTTTGGGACCCGTTGTACGTATAAGCAATGGGGATCTTTGCTGCGAATCGATAACCCGATTTCACGACCTGTTATGACCGAAAAGCCATTCATCAACTTGTTGTATCGAATGAATCGACTTCGTCATAATAGTTACGAGCAATTGGAACGACACTAATGGTGGTTGTGATTGTCACGAACGCAAAGTAGCCAATATCACATCATCTCATTATATGACCAATAAATATAAACATTTATATTTAGCTTACTCGTAATTGTCTATCATGTCATACTGCTGATGTCAATAATGAGATCCCGCTTATACAAAAATCGTCGATGATTTCCTTCATCGATGTTTAACCCTATAGCTATTCAAACGATCGGTTAACAGATAGGAAACAGTGGTCCAAGTACAGCCAAGTAGTTCCGACAAGATCAGATTTGTCATCAAGTAGTATAGCATGCAGCTACACGCCCCAACATACGGGCTTCAGCTTGCACGTAACCAGATTTAGAACACACCCGTACATGTATGAGTTGTCAACGTCAATCGCGTACCTGCTCGATCGCGTACCTATCATGTAAATAATTAATTCAATGCGAAAGTATTTAGAAAATAACATATTTTTTTTATCATAAATGATGGTATACGACATTTTGTATCAATTACCATGTAGATAAAGGATATAGGATAAACCCGGCCTTTAAACGTTCTGCTCAAGGAGTCACGTGGCGGAAATCTATTCTATGCGACAATGGAGGAAAATCCAGCTGCTTAAAGGTGTTAAAATGTAGTTCAAAATAAAAATAACTTAACATCAATTTAAGTAAAAATTAGACATGTTTGTAACTTAAAAAGTACTGTATTGCTCTGGAGATGTACGACATCATTACCTAGTCCCTGAGTATTTATACAGTTGCAAATTGCCGGATGACGAGTATTACTACAAAACCTCTTCCCTGATGGTTGATGGAAAAGCCGTCTATACTGTAAGCTGTGGAGGTGAGATGGAGAATTGGTACACGATAAAAAGGAAGAAAAGACCTATGCACAAATCTTGACCATGGAGAAGACATGTAATGTTATTACATTTTTAAATACAATAATTATTATTGCATTGTGATATGTGTGTTAAGCTTATTGTTGTGATCTAACATCAAGGGTAGTAAGACCTTAGTTCTACCCGTAATGTAATAAATTATTAATTACACAGTCATTGTTGATAGAAACTAGCCGTTTTTTGTGCCTACTATGTAATATATGGAAACTATGTTAATTCCTTAAATCATATGTTTGATTACATGTGGCTTCTTAATTGATCGGATTCCGTTGAAAGACATAAGCGATATATTAGAAAGTGTTTGCGTATAGGCCTAAACCTGTGGTAGTCTAAATCGGCTTGCAGAATGCGCATGTACGGACTTTGCCCAATGTCGTATTTCCGTCTGAAAGGTGATGGCATTATTTGGTGAACACCGTAAATCACGAAGGCCACGAATCACTGAACCACCTTACCAATGCACATGACTGATATATCTGCCGGTATTGTAACAAGTTTTACACTGTGGGTTTAAAAGTTTGCCACGCACAGAACTTGCTATACACTTCATATAAGATTTTAACATTACGGTAACGCATGGTACCCGTAATGTAAACATTATTACATTACGAGATTTTGTTACATTATGGGACGTCTACATGATGTGTATCGACTAGAGCTGTGGGCTTCAGTGCTGGAGGAAGGCCACACGATGCTGTTTAGAACTGCATGATATACTATATATTGAAAAAGCGGTATACTATGAGACCGATAACTATAACTGGACTATGAGAAAGTATGAGGTGCGCTAACCATTCCCTCCACAACTTCTCGAATAAAGGTGAGATCCAGTTATTCGTGTAAAATGTCTTTGAAGATTCATACACGAAATTTAAAAGAAAATGAACTTTGAAATAAACAATGGAACAATTTCTAAATGTTGAATCGTAATTTGAGACCCTTCCCCCAACAGATTATTATAATGAAAAATATAAGAATTCTTATATATTTTCGAAACCTTTCTTGGGACTATAATATAAGTTAAAAATCAATACACGTGCAAAATAGCGTCCCCTTATTAAACGTCAACGAGAGTGGTCTCCTCTTGAACTCCCTGTACCTACAAACACAATAACGTACATGGCAAATTACCCCATCATTATGTGTCAAGGCATGAGCGAGTTATAATAAACCAAACGTTAACACTAGGGCTTATGGTCATCTGAGGTCAACTTTAGAATGTGAAAACAGCCGACAGTCTGCATCACTAACGTTGACCTTAATATAATCCACTGACCATAAACTTGGATATAAAGACTATCCCAAAAAGTCAACTGAACAACAGTCTGGAGATTCAGAAGAAAAACAAATAACACAAATCTCTTTTTATTTTACGAAAATATTATAAGCGATATTATGCCACGAAACATACGTACCGGTAGATACGAATTCGTAATAAACGTTACAGTATAAAGAGATACGAGGTATAGCCCTACAAAAAACTACAGAAATAAGGTCTGCCTCTGAATGCTAAATAACGTTGAATACGCATGACCTAATTACCGCGGAAGACATTTTGAGCGAGTGTTGTACTGCTGAGAAAAGATTGATTTTGACATGAAAATGGACGTCGAGTGGTCGTTTTATGGATTGGTCTAATCCAAAAGTGTTCGAGGAAGAAAACGAGATGGTTTATGACAGGGTAAGGCCATGCAATTTTTATATACTCGAAGATAAAGTTCTGAATCTTGGTATCGTTCGGCTATTTCTAGTGGTTAGGAAGCTTCATGTAGCATAGCTAAGTTAGGTAACGTACCGGTAGCCATTTTTTAAATCCACGAAGAGCCATCTATCTTTTCAACTCTGACTGCATATTTGGGATAACCCCACGCCAACACTTTTTTCTTTTAAATACCTGATAATATGTCCTACAGCTGTTTCCACATGTATGGTAATTCATCTAACCACAAAGTATGGATCAAAATTCCTAATTCGAGTCAAACTCAATAAAATTCAACTTCTGTTTGACCACTTTCTACATGTGACCGTAACACGGTCGCCTTGCTTGTAAGTGTCAGATGGTAAATAAAAAGAGTTATTGATAAAATGACTGGGTTTGTTTATGGATAAAGTGTTTGACATATACATTCGAAAAAAATTAAAAACAAGAAACGAATTCAAAATATATTTAAAAGTGGATTTGTCCCTACCTAGACTTCATTACACAATACAGGTTCTGGAACTAAAAAGAAGATAACACACGTCATCACTCCACCTCAAACGTCTTTTCCAAGCAAACCCGCCTAATCTATTTTGCTTAATCTATTTTTTTCACGGTTTCGTCTTTCAAATGCACACTTACCACGCAGGCAAACGATACAGATAATAAAATCCATCCTTTTGTTACACAAAAAAATCACATTTCACTTCAATGAATCGGCTACTCAAATTAAAAAGTCTCGAAATTGAAAACATTTACTGCTGCTTGTAAGACGCATGTCCGGTTGACGTTCTCCGCACTAAGGCCGTCGCCGTCACATGACCGAAACAAGGAGAATCAGCCCTTGCGCGCATTAGTCTCATATCCACTCGATTCATTGTCTTATAATCGCTGCATGACCACAGCTGAACTTTAAATGTTAATTATATTTCACTTATGGATTATAAGAGCTCTAAATGAGTAATAATTGTCTATCGTGGTAGAAGTGTCAATGCATAAGGACAGAAGTCTTATCGATCAAAAGTGTGAAACCAGCCATTACCCAGTCTCAACGGCATTGTGACTTTCAGAGGACTTACATAGTGCCATATGACTCATTGCGCAAGAAATGGGGGATTTCGTTCATTTCGCGCAGTTTGAATGTCAGAATCCACTGACGCCTTAAGGATAAAATATAACGTTTGCCAAGTGGTAGAAATAGCTTTAGCATGATATACCCATTCCCCCTCCAATTCATGTTCTTGGAGGTTTCTCTATTTCTCGCTAGAGGGCGCTTTTTCAACCATCAGCGCTGGTCAAGTGACAGTGCCGTTGGGACTAGGTAATGGCTGGTTTCATACTTCTGCTTGATAGACTTCTGGTAAGGACCATTAAAGCGGCCAGCACGTCGACAAATTGAGATTCTAGTCAAAATTTTGTGATGTCGAATTGTCGATAACGCGAAAACTTGCTGGCCACAACGAGCTTCCATAAAGGCATGCAGATATTTACTCTAATACTGATTTTAACTTTTGTATATAAAATAATGTTGCTCGTGATACTTAGGCATTTCAAATTCGGTTTAAAAATAGGCTATAAATAAAACGAAATTATATAAGATTTTAATTTCATGTCCCGCTATTTATAGCCAATCATAAACACATGTACAGAGTATTGCAATACCGAACTATAGGGCATATAATCATGTAGTGTCCGAGCGTTGACATGCGGCCAAAACAAGTCCACGAGTTAACAATTAGTTCGAAACTCTTAATGATCTCATGTTGTACAGTTTGCCAATCAAAATGTGCTTTCCGAAACAATTCAACAAAAATCGTTTCTAATTTAAATTGGAATTTATTATATCGGTGGATATATTTGTTTAAGTTAGCGGTTTTTGAGATTGGGGTTAATGTTAGCACTATTGAAGAACTATTTTCAGAGCACGTAAGGCTATTGGTACAATTTAGCCAAAGGTAATTTTCACCCCAGTATATATTGACACCACTCTGAAGACATGTCTACAGTTAATTAGCGAAAAGAGCAAAAAAAAAGCAATAATTAATGGTGTTATAATGACGGGCCAACCGAGCAGGTATGGATTCTGTATTGTTTATTTATGTATTCAATAACAGCTTATGTATTGATTATATATGGAATTGTATTATTTGTAATTATCAAGTCGAAGAAGGGCCCCCGGTCGTGGATTAGTGTGTAGCATGGCAGCCTTTTTGAAATAATAACAAAATGGTCGGACAATATAAATATAAACATATGTTAAAGATCAGTACATTATTCAGCATACATTTTGTTACCTTCTTCAATAAATGTTGCTAACAGTTTTAGTGTCTTGCATTTGGTAGTTTGGAATAACATTTTAGTTCATATAGCATTTGCAAATGGATGACAACATTATGGTATATATGTATTTCGTTAAAAGAAATCACAGCGGCACAGGGATGTCGTTTAATTAAAAGCTATTAATCATCTCATGTTCTAGATAAACTCGCAGAGAAAAGTTTCTAAATAGATCTTAATCTCGAGTTATTATGGCAAACTGCAAACGTCTTGAAAGAAGGTTATGGCCATTTACATAAACTATAATATAGACCTGGGATGAGTATATTCATTGAACCGTATCAAGCAGGTCCTCAAAATATATGAAGGCGAGATGCAAGCTAGATACTTACATACCAGATAAGGCCTCTTTTGTTCGGCAACAAACTAGCTTGTTAATTATTTGGTAGACAGCTTGAATTGTGATTCAGAAAATGTGGTATACCTTATAACTTGTAAGAAGTGTCAGAATTAATATGTTGGTGAAACCTAAAATCCCCATCGGATTGGAGCTAACAATTATTTGAGTTCCATTTTGTCAAAATTTATATCACCATTAGCTGAAGGGGAACATTTCTCCCTTCCTGATCATTCGGTTTAAGGTCATTTAACATCAAATACTAGTTTGTAGGCTGATTTATTCCTAACACATAAGTAGTATAGTCAGGGCAACTCAATTATCATTTGATATTACATAATAAGGAATGGTTTAACGTTATCAAGTACTCATTGTTCACTACATAAATAGTAGGGAGGTACCTCTTTGGTACCTCACAACTATTTATGTAGTAATATTTGCTTACATACAAAGACGAAATGTACGTTATTCAGTACTAAATTATAGAGGGCGCTATGTGTAAATCATTTGAATCAATCTGCACTTCCTGTAGGACTGAGGACCTGTCCTACAAGTTTGTAGCTAAGATGTTCCAGTGTTTTCGTAAGTGGGAACTCTGTAATAAGGTTTCTCTTATTTTGTGGCATGTACACTTTTTGGGGTAGTTTTGACATTTGATTAAATCTTGGTTCCAATCTGCTGTTCAAATCAGCATTCTGTATTTTGATCCATGTTACGCATTTATGGATAAATCTTCAAGGCATTTGATTAAAACCGGAAGCGGGCTTACCCCCATGTCTTACGTACAGCACACACGTGTTTTCAAGTACGGACAGAATACTTTCTAATTTCAACAAATAAAACCCAAATTAGTTTATTTGTAAATAAATTGATAGGTTTTGGGTTCGATTTAATTTTTGAA
>JAQQZZ010106922.1:0-15842 GCA_030265115.1 Mopalia vespertina | reverse complement strand
CCAATGTTATACATATAGGAAATGGCGATGTCCGTTTATTTTGAATTTTTCCGTTCACTGGACCACTAGATTGTCATAGCATTGTATGATAAGTGTTTCTCAATCCAATAGCACCATATCTGTCCATTTTCATCACTTTTTAATTTTCGTCGTGGCCACTTTTGGCAGAACCTCACTCGAGTGAGGCGGCCACAATTGGCACTGACGAAAATTAACCTTTTAACCAAAAGGTCCCGGGTTCGAATCCCGGTGGAGGCATGCAAATGTTTCTCTCTTCATTTATTCAAAATATAATATAATGCTACAGATGCCACCACAGATTGGTTTGGTGTTGCCAACTGTTTTGCTAGCAATCTTCATTTCTGCTTGCAATGCTGTTAAATTGAATTAAGCCAAGATTTAATACCAAGAAGAAACGGTATCTGTAAAATGTCAATACTAAAAGTTTCTGGGGCCAGTGTTCTGATAAATTATATCAGCCACAAGCCAGTGAACACAAAACAGGTTGGTTTATTGATTGGCCGGTGTTTTACGCCATTTTAAAGGTCATTTCACTTATTAGACAGTGATGTTAGACAACATAAAAATACTCACACTATAAAAGATAACAATAAAATGTGAAGTGTTGCTCTGTTGGAAAATTTATGTTCCTCTATTGCCCAGCAAAGACTGTATGACTTACATGTAGCTTGAAACATACTGTCCTGAGTCAGAGGACCAGAACTAGAGACAGGTTTTGCAGGGGCCAGCTGCTCGACCTTCAACATGGTGAGATGTCATCTTATAGTGGATTAAATTTATTAGCGCTTCGAGCAACCAGGCCCTGGGCTGTATGTTTGATCTGGGTTACTTAAGGTAATTTCACTCATATGAAGGTGTGCCAGCCCAATAGGGGAGGCAATCCACCTTGGGCACCACTAGTAACAAACAAAGAGAGGACAGGATATTGAATCTCAATTAAGACGCAATACAAATATATCCCCAAACAGATTGGCTTGGTGTTGCCTCTTAAGCCTAGCTTATGTTACAGTTACGTCGAGTGAGAACTAGTTCTGATCAGTTCCAGTGGACCAGTTGACGATCGACGGCAACTAATCAGTCATAGCAGTGAGTGTGACATAAGCGCATCTGCGTGTCTGCTGCGTCTATCGGCAACTAGTTGCCGTCCAGTTCCAGGTAGTCGCACATGTTCTACTTTCTACGTCCAGTTGCAACTGACCGTGAGTGGTTCTCAGCAATCGCAAGTGACACAAGCGCTCGTACGACTGTTACCAACTAGTTCCAGTGAGTTGCGTCTAGTTTCTGATGTGCGAGTTGTTTTGTAACATAGTGCTCAGTTGTGGTCAGTTGCCGTTAGTTCTATCGCATGGTAGTATGACATAAGCAGGGCTTTAGATGTGAGAGTACAACAGGAAGCTCTCACCCAACTCCTCGCCTAGATAATTAGAGAATTAATCAGAGAGCTTTATGCTATGGGAATAATAAAGACTAGGTCAGAAACAGAGAGTAGAAATATAACAGACAAACTAAATAGAGCTATAGAGTGTGTACAAGTAAGATATACATGGTACATTTTGTCCGCCGAGAATTAACGAGATCTATCTGTCTTTATTCACAAAATTAAAATCGTAATTTCAAACATTTACAGAGTAAATGGACTTAGTTAACTCTGCAAGTGTTTGAAATAACAAATTCAATTGCGTAAAGAAAAACAGATAGACTTTGTAAATTCTCGGCCGACAATTTATGAAGTTAATCATGATGGTTAAATAAATTTGTTATAGGGTCAGTATCAGACTTGACTGAGAGGATTCATGTGGACAACATCACAAAAGCGCCAAACAAATGAATCAGCTAGACAGAAACTACTGAGCACTACAAAATTTTATGATATCAGCCATTATCACTCAAGCAAAGACACAAGGGGTACCACTCTGGAGTCGTCTTGACCTAAAGCTAGCCTTTGAAAGCCGGCAGAGTAACATTCACTTTTTACAGGCTCAAAGGATATGCATTACACAAAACATCCATTAAATTTCCTTGTGAACAGAGCACCTTTCTGTAGTAAAGGCATGGTCACATATATGAATATGTAGAAAATCTGATTCATCAATTTTAATTAATCAACATCCCCGTGCCAATGTGATTTCATTTTTAAGAAATATATATACATGTATGTGCCAGTCTACATGTGTTTTAGTTTGGTTAGAGCACACTTCATCCTTGAAAAAAAGATGTTTGGATTCATCAAAAAGAGCAAAGGCAAGGACTAACATTTAAACTAAATTCTGTTTAAAGAAAGGTGGATAAATTAAATACCACCCATGAGAGTGTAATAAGAAATCTGTAATGATTGGGGTAATTAATTAAAATGAATTCTGTTTAAAGAAAGGAGAATAATGAGCGTTTTATCAGTGTGTAATATGTAATAATAAGGGTGATTTACCACTGTTTTAATTCCAGCCTACATAAAATTAAAGTTGCTGAACTGCTTAAGATGCGTAAAGTTTCAAGATAAGAGCAAGGTAATTAACGGTCAAAAGGCAAACAGCCATTGGACATGCATGATAAACAAGGAGTCCATGTAAATTGTTATCCAGGAGTCCAAGTTAATTTTTATCGAGGAGTTTAGGTAAATTATTATCGAGGAGTACAGGGTCATATGACTACAAGAATCATATGTACTGCTGTATAATCTTACTAATACAGGGAAGAAACAATGAGCCTACCTCCACCTGGGGCACAATGACAACATGTTAACAAAATAGATACTCATAGAAACAAGAGGGCAGCCTAATCACCAATGCTCACACACACACAATTTACATGTAATTTGTAAATAAATGTTGCTTATTTTTGTCTTACCTTAATTTCCCTCTTCATGAGACAATTAAATAAATCAATCGAAATATGCCAATTAAAGTTTATTTTACATTCTCTTAGGTTCTCACAAATATCATGAAAATCATGCAAACGGTGAGAAAAAAATAGGATGAGTGATAAAAATAAAAAAGGATAAAATCTGATGTACATGTATGAACATTTGCATTAACTCACCTGTAAATGACTTAAATTACATTTATTTATCTTTCATTTTAAAAAAAAACCAAAACATTTGGATACAAAGAAAAGACACTAAATCTATGAGAGAGTAACAAAACAAAAAACAACGCAGCTACAATGACTGATGTCTACATTCTTGACACGAAACTGGATTAGTGAGTTTTTTTTCGGTAAGATTGAAGAACTCTTTGTCTGCTGAATTCCACACAGATGTTTTTACAAATGGAATTTATTTTCAGGTATTCAGAACTTTTCATAAGAACACACATCATTTTATGAAACTGGTAACCAACATGTCTGTCTCTTGTATTAGGAGTTTTATGTCGTAATAAAGTTTTTTCTACTCATATATATGATGGCACCATTGGGTGAAGACAATCAGCATACAGTCTGAGACTACAATAATAGCAAGACAGGAACAGACAGATGCTGTGTTTTACCATTTAGCTCTGAGATCAACAAGAAGCTACCTTTAACCACCTCTTGATAGCCCAAAAGACGAAAAAAATAGATTTTTTTTAGCATACCTGTTACTGTGAACTTTTTGACTGCTGTCGGATTCTTGGCCTTTAGCATCTTCACTCCTGCCAGCAGCTTTTGATGAATTCAACCTGTCATCACCCCGGGACTCTCTCACACTTATGACAGATTCATCCTCCATAGTGAATGTGGAATCGTGATTGGCTGTTAAGTCAATGGATTTTCGCTTACCATTTTTGTCCTTAGAATATCGTCTGGGTTGTAATTTTGCAGCCTGAGATCTCTGTCGCGGCTCAGGTGTTTGAGATCTACGTTTTGACAATTCTGACATCTGACCTGAATCCAATGACCCTGGCCTAGCTTTTCTGCGATTTGGGGTAATTGGCATTTGACCTTGAAGTCTGGGATGAACACTTTCATTAATCTCCCTTTCAAAGTCTGTTTCTTCTTGGGAGGAACCCTCTTGCCTAGAGGAAGGCTTTTGATTTTTCTTTATTTTATCACTTGATCTACTGCGAATACTTGACCTTGAATATTCACTTGTGGCAGATTGATCAGTGGACCCTGATAATGTTCGCTGCTTTGACCTTGGCATAGATTGCCCTTCAGATGATCTTGACACAGTTTGACCTTGAGGCTTGCGCAAGTTCTCTGCATCCTGCTCCTCTTCATCAGACACATAATCGTCACTGTAATAAATTTGGGGCTTATGTTTTGATTTCAGTAGTTGTGAGTCAGCTCCTCTGGCTTGCTGTGTTTGTTGAGTGGTCTTTTTGTCTTGGTTCTTTTTGTTCCCAGACCTCTGTCCAGCCAGTTCCTCAGTCATGTCATCTGAAGAGAACAAAAAAAAGTTACCATTTGTCCCTTTTCACTTGCAGGTTTCCAGATCTGGTTAATAGGGCAGCCATGAATTGACTTGAACTACATGTACACGCCATACCAACATGTCGGGTTATTTTCCTGATACAAAAACATGTCATGCTAAAGGTTGAAGATAACCTCCCTTGATAGACTGACAACAAACAAGGACAACAGGACTTAAGACAAGTGTTTGATGAACACAAGGTTAAATAGGACAAATCAGCTTTGTGTTGCAAAAAAAAAAAAAATGCAATGGGCAGAATAAAATGTTGAAAATACTTTTTCTTATAGTTTTAAAAAATGATGCAATCAAACATGTGGGACTGATGTTTTCAGGAATATAGATGATCCTGTGTGTGTTTGCTCACCTCTACTGTCATCTATACTAGAGCTTTCCCATTCAGCCGGACCAGCTCTTCTGTTTGGGATGTTACAATCACTGTCGCTCTCAGTGAGATCTCCTTGTATCTGGGACTGTTTCTGGTTCTGTCTATCCGTATTATTTATTCTGTTATTTCCTTGCAATCTTCCTATGCCTGGAGACTCTCTTCCACCAACTGCTCCTTCTTCAACACCTTGCAGTCTGCCAATAAGAAAAGATCAATGAAACATTTCATCATCATGACAGGATGAAGTCTATGCCACAATAGTACAGCTAAACAATCAGATACAGGTAGATAACAAGCCTGAATATGCAATGATGATTCCCAGTCCATATAGACACTGGTAAAACTATTATTGCGTTGAACCCAGATGCTGGTAGTCAGATGATAATCTCTCTAACTTAATTCCTTGGCTGAACCTGAGTCCATATTTATCACATGTACTGAGTATGATACTCCTACAGGATAGAGTAATCTTTGAGAAAGTTACCTGTCTCCATCGACACTGCCCGCCTGTCGGATTACAAGGTTAGGATGGCGCCCAGAGCCAAAGTTCATGACAGAGCCTATAAAGCCACTGTCCGTGTCAAACTCCCTTGTTGACTGGTTGCTGTGTTTCTTGGATTGGCCTCCCCGAGTCTGAGATTGCTCTGATATACCACTATCTGGTAAACTGCTCATACTGCCAGTCCGTGAACTCTAAATGAAATAACAACAACATTAAGTAAATACAAGGAGATTTATTTATTTGGCTTTCCCTAAATCACCTAAAATTTCGTCCATAATATGGCTACTTTAAAAGTTATTTAAGGACTTAGAAATGGTTCCTAGAAGGCAGATTAAACATTTTTCAGTTAGAAAACATCAGGATTTGTCAGAAAACATAAATTTGTTTCCCAGGAACCATACCTAAGTAGCCATATTATGGTCGTAATTATAGGTGATTTACAGTATTTCAGGTTAAACTATTTTCATATAACTACCACTTTGTAAGCTTGCAACAACCACCCACTATATAGTCTGGAATTATACTATGTGACAAACCTTTTTCAAGCCAGAAGAGTTCCTATTTATGGGAGACGACTGTGCACCTCTGTTTGCAGTAGGACCTTGTCTGGGGTTGAGAGGCGACCCTCGACCTCCATGACCACTTCGTGGACGAACAACTGGAGAACTCCGTCCCCTATCAGATCCCATTGGTGAAAATCTCCCCACCTTTAAATCCTCCAATTTTCGTCTATCTGCATGATTGACAGCTGAGGAAAAAACGAATGATTTAAAAGAAAGATACAAAAATGATTTCAAGGCTTTGACAAAAATGAAAAAGATACAAAAACAACATATGCAAAAAAAAAAACTTAGTCTTAGAATGAAGAAGATCATTCCATCTGTTAGTCATTAAAGAATATAATCTCTAAATATTCATTTCGTCACTATATCATTGTACAAATGGTTATTTTACTTATATATACATGTGAGTGGTCGTTTTCACTTATATTATATTTCACTTATTGTACTATATTTCACTGTGAAACACAATTGTAATTATTAAAATCTATACCAGTTTTATAAAGAAAAACATTTACAACATTTTATAAATAAACAAAACAATAAAAGATTATAAGGACTATACCTGGGTCTCTCTTGGGGGTAGGCTGCAGCTGTGAGAACCTATGGGAACCGGGGGAATCTCTGCTCTGTCATTGGATAATAATACACCTTAGTTTTAATATTTATTAGGAGATCATAGCCAATCAGATTAAATTTGGATCAATAATCTCTTAAAATTAAATCATTTGAATCAATATCATGTTTGTGTCATTAGAAAAAGAATCTGTGCATTAACAGTACAGTTTTATTCTGTGATATACACCATCTTAGTGAGATGAATTGATTGGCTGAAAATTTAACTTTCTGAGCAGAGACTAAGTTTGAACTGATTCTGACATTGATTGTAAATAGACCTGTCAAACCTGATGAGACAATTCAGTTTCAACAATACCTCTAGATGATATAATATATATTTTTGTTTTACCTGTTCAAACTGATTGAGTGAGTCTGAAGAGTCAGACTGCCCCCTGGTGGCAGGTGATGGGGAAACAAGGGGAGAAGAATCATCTGTCGTGATTCTCTGCATTTCATCAATTCTGGAAATTAAAATGTAGGTACATGTATACATTTTCACAGAATTCTAATATTTCAATTGACAGGATTTCAAATTTGAACATTTTTTACAATCCATCATCAAATGATCCCCCTGACGACATTCAAATACATGAAAAATAAATCCATACATGTAACATAAATCTATGGTCAAATGAATTTATATCTTACTTATTTCTATATGTTAATAATTGATATGGATTTATACAGTTTAATAAGATAATGAGTTTGTTTTTTTTAGTATTTAGGTCCCAGTTAACAGGACAGCGGAAATACCTGCAAAAATACACACCACAATCTTGCAGTCACATGATAGTTTCCGTTAATATTAAGGTTAAAAGGTCATCTAGAACCTGTATTGAAGTGGATTCAGCAGTCCAATGAGTCAATGGCCAATCAATGCTGAAAACATCAGACACTGGCTTAACACACAACCAGTCAAATTTGTGGTTTGTTTGATTGGGGTTTCACGTTGTTTCCTCAATCAGTTAGCTCGTTTTGTTTGTCTGTTTGATTTCAGTTTAATGTTATACTCCCCAACCAGTTACCTTGTTTGTTTAAATTTGGGTTTAACTCCGTTTCCCCAACCAGCTTGTTTGTTTGTTTGATTGGGTTTAAACTTTGTTTCCCCAACCAGCTTGTTTGTTTGTTTGATTGGGTTTAAACTTTGTTTCCCCAACCAGTTTGTTTGTTTGATTGAGGTTTAACGTCGTTTCCTCAACCAGCTAGCTTGTTGTTCATTTATTTGATTTGGGTTTAACGTCGTCTCCTCAACCAGCTAGCTTGTTGTTCATTTATTTGATTTGGGTTTAACGTCGTTTCCTCAACCAGCTAGCTTGCTGTTCATTTATTTGATTTGGGTTTAACGTCGTTTCCTCAACCAGCTAGCTTGTTGTTCAGTTATTTGATTTGGGTTTAACGTCGTTTCCGCAACCAGCTAGCTTGTTGTTCATTTATTTGATTTGGGTTTAACGTCGTTTCCTCAACCAGCTAGCTTGTTGTTCATTTATTTGATTTGGGTTTAACGTCGTTTCCCCAACCAGCTAGCTTGTTGTTCATTTATTTGATTTGGGTTTAATGTCGTTTCCCCAACCAGCTAGCTTGTTGTTCGTTTATTTGATTTGGGTTAAACATCGTTTCCCCAACCAGCTAGCTTGTTGTTCGTTTATTTGATTTGGGTTTAATGTCGTTTTCCCAACCAGTTAGCTTGTTTGTTTGATCTGGGTTTAATGTTGCTTCCCTAACCAGTCAGTGATTGTTCTGAAAGTTGATGTACACCAAAATGATGCAGGCCCTTATTATATCATAATTCTTATATTGTTTGAAAGGGAGCTATCAGTATATCAGAACATGAGGTGAATTGGTCTGAGGACTTCTGCAACTGCTCCAGACAGATACAAATGAATCACAACAATTGGCTAAATTCACAATTCTGTCTGATATAAATGCGGCCCTGACTGAGGTTTGGACCACTGCACACCCAGCCAAATTCATCTCACTTATTCATGCGTACAATATAATATACAGTTTACAAATGTAGTCTCTCCTCCGGCTTACCTCTCTTGAATTTCTCTCGGTAATTTAAAAACATCAGGGGCTTCTTCACATACATCCCATAATTTCTGAAAAACAAAAGCATCAGCTGTTTACCTACACAAATTTTGAGCATAAAATTATTCAACAACATATGTGGTATTGGCTGCAAAGTCTCACTGAACATTTACATGTATTAAGTTTTATTTGATTGACATTTAAAAAAAAGATTTAAGCATGTTTGTTGATTTGGTGGTAATGTTATCCAGTTGTTGTTGTGTTATTTTTTGGGCTTTGTTAAAATTGATCGCCAAGGGAAAAAGTGATCGGGAACGTAGTTCCAAAGTTCCATACTTTTCTGAGCACCGCATGGCAGTACTGCTGGAATGCTTCTGTCACATACATGTACTTCTCGCGGACAACTAGTTTGGTTTACCTGAATCTGTAGGTGTTTTTTCAGGGTTATATACAAATCTGTGTTTAAAACTGAAAAGAATGTAACATACCTGTACAAGTTGGTCAATTTCCTGCTCTCTTTTTTCACCTGTAGCCTGCTGTTTTACTCGACGATAAAGCAGCATTAGGGTCCTGTACTCCTCATGTAGGAGTTTCAATTTATCATCAAATACTCGGTTTGGTTTCGGTTTCACTAGGTGATACCCTGCATTAGGGTCTTTCAGTTTTGGTTTCACCTGGTCAATTGCTGGCTCATCAAGGTTATCAGGGGTTCCCACTCTAGAACGACCACTTTGAAACGGTAATCGTTGTGAAGACTTCAATTTAACATTAGCATCAACCTTTTCATGAATATCATCAAATTTCATCCCAAGACGGAAAAGTTCTCCTTCTAGTTCTTTATCTTCATCAAACATTGCGTCCGTGCCTGAAGTACGACGTAAAACATCACTATCTTCCTTTGCCTGTAAGTAGTCTCGGCGTAATTTGTCGTGGTCGGTCCGTAACTTATCAAACACTTTCTCTTGTTGATCAACAGACATCTGATTAGTGTTTAACATCTGATGGAATGATTCAGTCTAAAAAACAAGAAGAAGAAGTCAACCAGACCTGTAGAGTACCGTACATTGTGTTGGATCAATGTTAAGGGGAAATTAACATTCTCAAGGGGAAGTTATCATTATGGCATTGATATTCTCAAAGGGAAATAAATATTCTCTAGGGGAAGTTATCATTCTGAAATATCATTCTCAACGGGAAATTAACATTCTCAAGGTGATGTTATCATTCTGAAATACCATTCTCAAGGGGAAATCAACATTCTCAACTTGAAAAAGAGAATTATCATTTCGTCTTTAACATTCTCAAAGGGAATTAACAGTCTTAAGGGGAAATTTAGCTGAAGTTCTTTAAAGTTTTTTCAAATTAAAAAAAAAAGTTAAAAACTTGATATTTGCAGTAAAAAATATTTGACTTATGTGCTTTTACCCAGCCTGTGGTGGGAGTATTTCATTTTTTATGGGGTAAATTACTTCTGTTTTCTAGTTGGGAGAATCAGGACAAACTTATAACAAGTTAAACACTATATTTTCCCCACATAAGACAAATACCTTTCAGTGAGGTAAAAAATATAAATTGGTCTGAGCACCCTTAAATATCCACTCAGGGTATCACAGGCAGCCGTCTGACTAGAGGTATTAAAGAGAATGTCTACAGTGCCTCTGGAAAATGTCAGATGGTCATTAGCATGGTGTGTCGCACGAATAAGCGACAAAGGCCGTATATGAGAGAAATACCATATTGAATATTACTTTAAACAACAATCAAACAAAAAACAAAAAAATCAATCGAATAATTTACCAAGGTTCCTCATGATTTCAGTACAATATTGTTGGACATGGTCATACTCTATAGCCTCACCTTTTCCTCCAATCCTCTTGTTTGTGCTCCAAGAGTATTCCTCATACCATCCACACCAATTGAGGCTAACAAGGAGGGGTTTCCTTTACCGAGTTTGACCCCTTCAGTCTCTTCATCAGTAACGTCATCTAATAGAAAGTTTTCAAACCTCGCTGTTTGAGAGATGTGCACTGAGGATGATTCTGTGGTGGGAAAATCTCCTGCATCTTTAAAAAACAAACTTGTTATTTCAACAATGATTCCCAGTTTGGCCGCTCAGACATTATACATGCTTATTTGAAGAATTGGTTTGTATCTAAATCATAAAAGTGTCTAATGGAAAAAAATATCCCCAAAAATCATATCAGAAAGAAAAGTAAACACTTATTTTATTTGAAGGTTGTGCATTGGTGTTGAGAAACAGGTTCTTATCAGGAAATGATGAAGTCCCAGGTTTCGATTAATGTATGTACTCATCCACAAAATGGCATGAAGTACAATGTAAAGCATTAATATACAAGTATAAAGAGTTCTTGTCCAAAATGCAATAAATTCTAAATACAAAGAAATCAAGTTACCTCTCTGAAACAAGGTTAACTTGTTTTAGCAGCATTTAGAAGATTGAAAACTGTGCTAGTATCTGCACTGAAATGTTGCGTATGAATAAACCCAGAAGTTGAAAATCCATAAAGTCTTACTTATTCTGTTTTCAAAAATAGGTTCACACTCCACATGATGTATACAATGATTTAAATTCCTTTAGGTTAGGAACATGTACGTCATTCTTTGCATTCAATGCAAAATCCAGCTACAAAATGCTGTTTTTATCGAAATAGTGAAAATGGATTCGTTGCTTTTGGAAAAGAGCTCTTCATTTATTTCTTAAAGTACACAACATGGATATGAAATGCCAAACAATACATACTGTACCATTCTAAAAAAAAGATTGGTCAAAGTTTTCTGTGTTTTAAATATGAATTAAAAAAACTTTAAAACTATTAATATGAAATAAAAACATTTGAAATGCATGATAGCAAGAAGAAGAAAATTATGACGGTGAGACAAGAAACCCTACTTGTATTTTAAAATTGACATTGAACAGTGGTAATAAAAAGTGGATTATGATAAACAAGTCAAGAATTTTAGAAATGACCCTGGAGTTGTAAACGTGCTACAAAATTTGATTCAGCATTTTGAAATCATAATGTGCATTGTCTTATTCTATAACCTACATGTACATGTTTTTTCAACACATAATGTGCATTCTCTTTTTTTATAGATATAAAATAAAGGAACTAGATGTTCCAACTTATGAATGTTATGTCTGATATATAGAGTACTTACATGTAGCTGTACGTTGCGAATTCAGAAATTTGCTTTAAATTATATTTGTTGTGCTAATTTTAAAATAGGATTTCATACATTTGGCACATTTGTGATTTCATTTTTAACACAAATTCTGGGCACACAACAAATTTTTCTGTTGACCGAAGACATGACCACATAACTGCGTACATGTAGGTCTTCAAGAATTATTTCCATTTTCTGGTGATGGCTGGAAACTCAAGATAATAGACGCTGTACGCAGTCTTAGTATGACAAAATAAAAGCCATAAATCAAAATTGTTTGTTTGATTGGTGTTTTATAAATGATACCATACTTAATAAGGTTATTTCACTCATATGATAGCATGTCAGATCAAAGCGTGTGGTCATTACTCTTGACGTCACAAATTAATACAGGACAATAATGAGGCAAACATTTTGTCAGGGTCCTGAATTTGATAGAAACATTGTGTTACTAATGGGATCACGGGTGGCTCAAAGACGTAAACCATGAGGCCAGGTTAACACTACATGGTGTGAACATTTTGTCCACACCAGTTCAAAATGGATCGATTTTCACAAATCTTCTTTTATGTAGATTTTCTATCCTATTGACTAACCTGGCGCAGGTAGTGGACTGAACCGTCCTGCTTTTCCTGGGGCTGGAGATGAAGTGATCAGTCCTCGACTCGCCCCCGTCATACTTGTGACCTGTGGCTGTTGTGACATTGCTAGAGTTCCTGAATATGCCTGGTTGGGTGTTGGTGAATCGGCATGAAGGGTGATTTTTGCACCAAGTCGTAGTTGATCAATGGTAAGTTCCGCAAGAGCGTACCTGGATAATAAGCTATCATAATCTTTCTGGAGTTGGTGTACTAGTTCTGTGGCTTGTTTTCGCTGTGAAGATTCTTGAGTGAGTTTTGCCTTCAATTCACCACGCGACCGGTCAGAGGTCACACTATGGACGTCGCTATGAACATCTTCAGAGTCGTCAATGGTTAAGCTGGTAATTTCTGCTAGTGACATGTGTGTTGGTTTCACTGGACCAGGTTTTGAGGAAATGTTTGTTGTACTTTTGCATTTGAGTTTAAAATTCTGATCAGCTGTCATGTTGGGTTGCGGTAGTATCCTTTTCGGTTGCTTATCACTCTTTTCAGGATTTTCGAAGAAACTTTCTTGAGAACGGGCTTTTCCAAGAGCTTTTTGCTGGGAATTTGGTCTGCGTGAAATTGAGGTATTGTGTGCTTGAGGAACAATTTCTGACGATGCGGACAAATGACTACTTCCTGAATCCTGCCTTCGTCGGTGACGATAATTTGAGTCCAAATCAGAACCGGCTCGACTGCGTGGTTTTGGACTATCAGGAGTTACTGCCCTTCTTGGTGCATCACGTCTTTGCTTTGAAGCATGTCTGCTTGTTGGTGTATTGGATCCACTAGAATGATGCTCCTCAGACTCAGCTGTCCAGCTTCTAAAAGCTACTGGAGATGATGTCGCTTTACCGTGGATTTTAAGTGGAATTCTACTTGGTGTTGGTGGCCTATTGTTTTCTGGCGAATCACGAACCGATTCATTGTCTTTCTGTGAATCATCAAACTTAATACTATCTGCATCATCATCAACCAAAGGAAAGCCAGACTCTGGGCTGCCAGAAAATGTTTGGCGATCTTGTTGAGAGGCGTTGTATAAACTAAGTGCTTCTTCAGGTGAAACTTCTGGGAAGCTACGACTGCTCACTGTTCGGTCAGTTCTGTCAGACCTTGCACGAGAATCAGGCCGGCTTATTTCAGATGGTTTGGTTTTACTCGGTGTGAAAAAGGAACCACGGTCTTGTACATGGTCATCCCGAGACTGAAAATGTTCTGAATTCAACTGAAAGCTGTCGCCCGTCTGGTAGGAAACATTTCTTTCGTCAACTTGATTTAGGTAGTCAGCTAATGGATCGTCGTCTGAAAGTGTTCTTGGATCTACCAAATCTGCTTCCAAACTTTCAAATTCTTGAAGCGACTGGTGTGGAATGGACAATTCAGCTCCATCAACGAGAACACCAAGTTCCTTTAACTGTTGGTAGTATTCTTCATTGAAAAGTTCAAGGTCATCGGATCCAGTAACCTCCAGATTATCTCTCGAGTCTCTGAATTTTAATGTTTGATTAAAGTTTCCATCAAAATTGCCAGAATTCCTAATATTAAATTCATTTTGATTATCAGCACTGACAAATGAGGTATCAAAGGTGAAATCTCTTGATGCTTCCAACTCACTAATATTTAAACTCCTTTCATCTAAAATATTAGGATCTTCTTCAAAACTGGCAGGAAATTCTAAATGTTTGAGTGTTGATGTGCTGGATCGCTTATCTCCCCCTAGTCCCGAATCTGTCCACTGTGTGACCTGGTTGAAAATATCTGTGTTGTCTCGTATTATCCCATCATCATCCAGAAATAAACCATCTGAAACAAACCAAAATGAAAATATATTTCTCGAGACTGGCTTGTCAGCTAAGTACACTCATGTTACAAAGTTCTATCATCTCATCGTTTGGTTTCTGACTAGATCTTAATGTTAAATTGTTACATTTATTTTAAAGGCACATAATTAATTCTTATATTTTTTCTTAATTATAAAAACAAATAATTCACCCCAGATGTCAATGGCTTGGACACCCCATTAAATACAGCAAGAGTAAAAACAAGAAAAAAAATTTAAATTTAAAAAAAAATAAACAAGTTGAGTAGCTAGCAGCTCCCCTGCTCAAGGTTCATTTAGAGAAACTATGCTCATATTCCTAGTCAAATCACTTGTTTTAAGAAGTTTCTTTTTAAGAAGTAATTGTCATGGGGCTTATTGTTGTACTGGTTCCTTGATGGTAGCAAGTCTAAATGAATGTATGAGCTGAATGAAGTGAAAGTTGACGTTTTTGACAGTTTCATGACATTTGGTTGATATATTTTCAATGTATTCACAAGATTTATTTGTACTTGTGCAGGCACTAGAATTAGATGATGGTGATGATATTTGCTGACAGAATTACTTAAAAAACAAGCCTCAATATCAAGAAGTTACAGTCCCAGAATGAAATTAACGTGTTATTTTCAAGTTATCATAATGGTCAAAACATAAACATGTCAAAATAATCAAATGTGCAAGATTGGTGCACATAATTTGGTGGAATGCAATTCCATCCATCATTACATTAATAGTCCTAATTAACATAAATGCCTGAAATTAATTTGTCTTGAAATTGTATCACTGACAACAAATACAGTAGAATATACAAACATGGTCATATTGTTTTGCAGATTGAAGTGCAATCCCAACCCTAGTCTTACCAAAATGAAGCTAAACTCAAAGTTTGAAACGTGTTCACAACACATTTAACAGATAGTGATATTATAACATTATGCAATGGGAACAACATTTTGGGGGGAATTGCAATCTCATTCATTGTCTTAAGAGGAGGAACATAGATTCATGAATAACTTTTCAAGTTGCCATGTTCACAAAGACGGACAGACGCACAACATTTCTAAGTCCTCACATAATAAAGTAACATATGACCGACAAAAACAAAGGCTGTAGTAAATGTGTTCATCAACTGAGAAATTCCAGCTTTAGGCAAGGAAGGAAATACAAACACACTTTCAACCGGCATCCCATATCATTTTGTGTAGATTATCTTGACTATATGATCTGCTAACTGCTTTCACTACAGCATCAAGTTATTCTGCACAGAAGAGGCCAATGGGGGTCAGGATTCATAATGACTTCTGTCCTATATAATAAGGACAGGAAATGTGACAATGTCATCATATTCTACTCAAACTGCTACATGTTGGCTAACTGAGTCATGCCGGGTCCTGTAATATGGAGCACTTGTTATCAAATCTCAGAGAAATAGTTGGAAAGAAATTCAACTAAATTTAAAAACACACAAGTTGACATTGTACATGTATATACGGCTAATGTTAAGAATCTAGCCATAAATTGACGTAAAGTGACAACCAGGGGCTTAGCCAGAAATCAAAAGAATGGTGTCCAAAATGGTCATGCTTCACATTTCAAATAACTGCCTTAACTGGGTGTCCAATTTTCACAGTTTCCTTATTTCCTGCATGTTAAAGTTTCTTAAAACAGGGTGTCCAAATGAGGCAATTGTTCACTTCAGGGTGTCCATTTGGA
>JAQQZZ010106911.1:0-15843 GCA_030265115.1 Mopalia vespertina | reverse complement strand
CTTGTAACATTGCCTAAGGGAGAGGGTTCTTACACGATATTATCTCATCAACGCAGAGTTTGTATTCTTGTAACATTACCTAAATGAGAGGGTTATTACACGATATTATCTCATCAACGCAGAGTTTGTATTCTTGTAACATTGCCTAAGGGAGAGGGTTCTTACACGATATTATCTCATCAACGCAGAGTTTGTATTCTTGTAACATTGCCTAAGGGAGAGGGTTATTATTACATGACATTATCTGGTCAACGCAGACTTCCTATGCCCATAACATTGCCCATGGCAGAGGGTCATAACACGACATTATCTCGTCAAAGCAAAGTTTGTATTCTCGTAACATTGCCTAAGGCATAGGGTTATAAGACGGCATTTTCTTATGAACGCAGAATCTGTATGCTCGTAACAGTACTTTAAGGAGAGGGTTATTGCACAATATTATCTCGTTAAAGCATAGTTTGTATGCTTATAACATTGCCTAAGGGAGAGGGTTATTACACGACATTATCTCGTCAAAGCAGAAATGTATTCTTGTAAGGCATAGGGTAATTAGGCGGCATTATCTTGTCAACGCAGTATTTGTATCCTCGTAACAGTACCCAAGGGAGAGGGTAAAAAGCCGAGTTTGTACGCTTGCAACATTGCCTAAGAGACGGAGATATGACACGAAATAATCTCGCCTCAACTGTTGTCACGGGCTTATAGGATATGCAAGTCTCATTGTCTTCTACTTTACTTCCAGGTGTCTCGTTGATACCCTGCCTCTACGTATTGAATAAATACCGATCAATCAGAGCCGTATTTTGTGTTGCTGCTGGATACAGCTGTGGCACTGGAACGAAGAAGTGAAATATTTTAACTTTACATTGATGCTATAACATGAAAGAATGCATGAAGGCTACCCGGAAGTGGAATGCATTGCGTGCAATATCGCATATCACATGATGTGACTTACAGACCGTAATGTATTACTATTTAAGCTATGCTCTTTTCTGCAATAAAATGCATATAGGTAAAACGTGCATAATTTCTTGTGTTGAATTATCCTGTCTAATCTTCTAATCGAGCTATATCCACTTTATAATTAGATCTTAAACATTGGTAATGCTTAAACTAAAGTCAAATTCATCCACGCGGTAGTGTCTTTGTAGTTTTATCACTGAGCAGAAGAGGGCCACAACTTTTGACCAATTAAATATCTTTCTTTTCAAAATAGGTGCCTACGTCACGAGACCTATAGAGTCGACTGTTTATACTAGAGTTGACCTGTGACAGTTCACACACATTATTTCGTAACACACAAGAGTGTAAGTCGCGTGATGTCATGGACAGAGTTGGCCACGCCCAAAATGGCAGCTTCCAGTGGTCGTAGGTAGGTATATATCTGTAACCTTCAGGCTATTTGATAAAATAAAGAAACGATTATTCGATGACATATTAAAGAATATTTAATGGTAACCTTTCAAGGGATATAGGGGTTATTGCAGCCCGGAGCATCGTTTTGAAAAACAAACGGATAAAACCAGTGCATAGTCGTGACAGGAAGGTGTTTACACGCCTGTATTATAACGTACGAGAGAGACCCATTACAAACGCCGTCGCAGCAGTATTTGTATACATGTAACAGATGGATTATTTACAAGGGATAATCTCGCTATAGCAGTGATAATGAACCAGAAACTTTACACAACAGACAGACTTACTACATGGCTGAACTTCGTCAGAACCGTCTTGACATTGCGGGATTCCGTCACAGAGCTGATTCTTATCATACAGACAACCGTCTTCGCCACATTCGAAGATGCAAGCTGCGGGAGAAAATGTAATATGAAGAAAACTGCATGCTAATTTATGGTTCGTGACAAAACACATTGCAACATCGGGGATTCACTGTTGGCACAATATTGGAACACTTGAACTCGCTGGACTGGCTGAACAACCGTATAGTAACTTTAAACCACTAAGTTGACAAGTGAGATTTTATGGTAAGAAATGAAACCTAATTTAAGTATGTTCTGTCCCTGTATTGGGGATAAACTTCTATTTGCTTTCTGCTATGATATTGATGTGAACTTGGCTATCAGTAAATCCAAGAGATTTTGCAATTTAACATAACATTCCCAGCTTTTACTTGATGTTTTAAAACTTAAAATAACAAAACGTGTCAATACAAACTCGTAATGGCTGAATTTTAGATCACATTATTTTGACATAGTTTGCAGACTTATGGAACCGTATATGGTTCTACCTTGTTCGCATCCAATCATCATGCAGTTGCTGGGGTCATTCTCACGGTACGATTTGTAGTTTCGACTTTAATACCTTATTTGCAGCCCTCTGATTGGTCGATACAGAAGCACAAACCAATCGACCAATCAAACCTTCGCCAATAAGGGAAATACCCTGAAAAGGGGAATCCCGTGAAATGATTACTTCAAATCACCACGTGAGAATGCCTTTAGGAAAAGGAACTTTTGTGAATTTCGCCCGCCTTTGTTTGATGCCAGAATGACCAATAATTTAAAAGACAGGTAAATTTGCACTAAATTATTTTATGTTGGAATTGTTTTAGGGCTATAGATAACTTTGTTCTCTTTAGGGTTTAAGTCCACAACCAAATTAAAAGTTGGATGGAGCCATGTTGTTTTACGGAAATAACACTGTAGCTATACTTTGGACAACTTATTATTAGTAAATGCTTTCAGGGCAAATTTGTTTACAGACAAGAGCAACCAGAGAGCTAGGTTTGACGACTATATTCGTGAAATACAATAAAATGGATAACTCAAAGGGCTTTTTAAATGTACACTGATTTGCTGGTATGATAAATAATCAAAAACTTTAAAAGAAAACGAATAACTAACACCGATGTACACCTATACCTGTATTTTGTATAATCCATGGCTTGAAGAAAAACACATTAGACAAAGCTGAGTGGCCTCTGAAGTCCAAACTGTTAAAGCAGCCAGATGGGCCAAAACTGACGACGCCGTAAAGTTCCCAGTTCCCAGTTGGATTCAGACATGTCAAAGGCCCTCCACTATCTCCCTGGAGAGAGAAATCAATGTTACAAGCACAGTTTCAATAAAAACTTAATATAAATATGAAATATAAAGATATCGGCTGATATTCGTATTGGCATGTATAACAAGAAGGTCGAGAATGATTTTTAACGAAATAAACTCTGAGAACGTCACGACTCGGTCTCGATGCAATAGCTAGTGTTAGGTCCCGGCTTAAGAATGGTTTATGGTTTAGTTCACGACGGGCTGTCCATTTTCCACTCTGTGTTGCATAAAAACGTCACAAAACCTTGTGAAATCCACCCTTCGATTTTCGGGAAAATTTCGTACAGCTACTTAAAACTGAAGTCAACTATACGGGACTGGATCATGTGATCCATCGAATGAGGATCAGCCGTCAAACAGCGTAACCAATGAACCACGTCCATGGGCTTGGGACTGTGTTAGGTTTGAGTGAGGTTTAGTATTAACCATATATGACTGAAATGACCAGGTTACCCAGTCCTATTAGGCTACGCTAGTTAGTACACCAGCGATTGCTCTCATAATTATTTCTGAGAATATACTAATATAAATACGGCAAATAGTGGAAATTATGAAACGATTTGTCTATTGGTAAGTACACTTCGTATATATAGTTATATATAGGTATTACTCTCATATTTAGTTAATTCTGAGAATATAATGCTGTAAATATTGAAAATAGTATAAATTATGAATCGACTCGTCCATAGGTAAGTACACTTCGTATCGAAATTGTGGACAAGAAAAGAAGCCATACTTTATTTACATAGCACTGGGGGAACATTACTTTTCAAACTAAGCAAAAAACGGCACACATATAATTTAACACTGTAGTGACTATCTGTTGAAGTATACCATGCACATACAAGCAAAAGGCAATTAAGCCCAGCATTATACACCACGCAATCTCTATACTAAAACCATTTAAGCAGAACTTACGAAACAAGATGGTGAATAACGTGAGTTGCGATTTTTATGAGAAGCACAGATAATAGATTCTATGAGGTCTTCTTCAGTCCATAAGGGGTCACATTCCTCCGCATTCTTTGTGCTCACTTGAACCTGCTGTAGTACGTACGATGAGGTTCCTCCACAAAACAGAACAAACGACATTTATTAGATAAGTTTAATTCGATTTACTTTTGACAAGGCGCATATAAAGTAGAGTTTTATGGAACGTGTATTACAGCAAGCATTCATGTACCCTCATTGGCAATCAGTAATACAGGAATCCTGCCTTTATATCCTATGTTAAAAGCATTTCCGTTTCCCAAGGATTGGCAGAATGGTGTTTACTTTGAAACTTTCAATTATAATCTTATTTTATTTGGTTCTAGTCTTAATATTATTGCAGAGTTTGATTGATCACCAACAAAGTTGTTTTTCAAACAGCCAATTAAACGACCGCGGCTTTAGATGCGACATACAGACACTGTCGCCTGGAATGCCCACAATGATGTGAACCTTTCGCCTTTACCCTGTTCTGACAATCCTCGCGACAACCAGCGACATAAGTTTGCGGATAAAAAGGGGATTTGTATAAATAGTCGCCGACTAGGGAGCGCATCATTCGAGGAGTCTGTTAATGTAGCCAAATATTATACAGTGAGCTAAGAAAAGTTAATATATTTAATGCGTCAGTGGAGACTATTCTTAATCAAGAAACGAACAGAAACAAGGTGTTTCAGATTGTGGCGAATTTTTTATTAAGATGCCACAAATTCAACTGATCTTGCTGTAAAAATATGTCGTAACTTAATGTTGCGGCAACTGGACTGTTCATGTTATTTATTTTTTTCTCTATGTCTCGTATGTTATTAGTTTTTTTTTGTTTGTGGAATCTGGTTATTTTGGTTTTCTATTTAACCCTTTTTTATTAGCTAGGAATGTCAATGCTGTTTAAGATACCGTATTTGAGTATTGAGTATTTACGTACTTGAAAACATAAAAATAATGGGCGTAGTAATTGCAACATACCCAGTAATGGCGCAAATCATTCAATCGAATGGAGCCGCCAGAAATCAGTTAACTAACTAACTAGGCAAAGATATGCAATTGTTCAAGAATTTACTCAGGCTCTAACTAATATTTGCAGTTCGCAGCGTGAGTGGCAATCTATTCCATATACTGAATAACGCATGCGAAATTGAGTCTCTTTGTAGGAAAACAGATCAACCCTGGTTTAATTGTTATTGCATTTTACATGTCCAGTAATTTGCACGAACCGATATATATGAACGTTTTAAAAACCAGTCTGCTATGTCGGCAGAGTTATCCCCCTTCATCCATGGAGCTGATTGAAAGATAGAGAGTTTCTTATCATAAATGGTTTGCTCTTACCTGATCGGGTAGTTCCCCATCCGGTTATATAGCATATAGAAGGAGATGATATATTTTGTCGAGGAAGGCACACTGGTTGAACGTACGAGTTGTATGTCACCGATTCATTAAGAAATAGGAGAGCGATGTCGTTCTCCCCTCGTCCATTGACGACACGGTAATCTGCATGTCGTATAATACGCTGAACGTTGTACTCTTGTTCAGAGCTTTCCTGGAGATAGCGATCGTGTGAACCCAATAACACAGTAAAGCTACTTGCCGAGTAACCACTATAGGGCAAAATAAAATATAAAAAATAGTGGTAAATATATATCAAAGATAACAAAACTTATATATCAATATCAGTATATCAACATTAAATCAATATCGATTCACATGTAAACCGATATAGTGTCAATATCGGAAAGATTAACTTTGTATCAATGTCAGTATATCAACAGTACATCAATATTTGTATGTCGAGATGACGAGGATCCCCCAACAACTTGATTCTAGGATGAACATTCCAACTCGAGAGATGGAAAAATCATCCCTAACAATCCGAAGGCGAAATTGGGATGATTTTTTTTCTCGAAATTTCCCCCGGATTTTCTGTTGAGGAACACAAAAAAAAAACACACACAAAAAATAACACATGACATTTGTATTGCAATTTATTACGTAGTGCTATAAAAGCGTAAAGGTCTTCCAGGACCCCTTGGTCGATTTTTGGAACACCTGTTGTATTTAGTCTCTTATGCAGAAGAAAATAAATCTGTACCATACACACGTATATATTTTCGGAAAGCCGGGATACTCAAAATTACATATATGTGAATGTTGTGAAAATCCAATTATTATTTGAAAAAATATTGCAAAATGAGTAAATGTCAACAGAAAAAATAGACCGACTAGAATAGTCCTTGAACTATTAAACGGTGTCTCATTTTTGTTAAATTTTGATTAAAACGATCCCAGTGGATTTTTTTTGTCCATCCCACCTTGAAAAGTCTTATAAAAATGTAAAATACATCTATCAGACAACATTAAAAAAAAATCACGGACGAACTTCTAAAAACTGAGACGCAGTTTACTAGATCGCGTTGTGCTCTTTACAATGGTACACATTTAAAGTTTCTAATTTGAATAGTTTTGTAGAAATACGCCATGGAAAATGCAGAGTCAATTTAAAAACGAAGTGCCAGAAAAAGGCAATTAAAATTTTGCGACTTGAGTATATAGTCTCGAATTTAACTGATTGCAATTAAAATTTCGAATTATTTTTTTCACCAAGATAAAGTTTTAATACCTAACTTTTGATCTAAGCGATAAAAAAATTGGTTCATTTTGAGATCAAGGGGTCCAGCAAGACCTTAATCGGTAAGGAGTAAAGCGCAAAAGGCGTAAAATTCCGTTATAAATGTACTTCAGTTTTACGTTTTAATACGTGATGACAAGACAAAACTGCATGTAATAATAAGTTTGCAGAATTTAAAATGTTGCAAATGAAAACTCTGAAACAGATAATTATTCAAATGAGGGGTCATCTCCATGGTATCACTCTAGAGCAGCTCGGCTTGAAAAGTTAGTTCTGGCACAAAGTAGTTCCGGCATAAATATTTATTGCCTGGCTTACTTCACTGCGTATGTGGGATGGATTTTCTCACAATGTGTTACCACACAGGCTTAACAGAATATTATATGGGAAAGTGACGGAACGGATTATTTCTTATTCCACTTGAGACAGGTAATTACACCAGCATTTACTTTGGAACGTTAATCCTCTTTTTTATAATTCTGATAACATACATTTACATGAAGCATATTAGTACCTTATCTCTGTCCTCCTCTATCTACAGTAGTATCTATTCTTATTCTCCACACTTTGCACTAGGACATTTGACCTTGACTACTTTTACATTAGTATATAGCACTAATCTCTCCTTTTCACAGTAAATGTACACCTGATGAAGACATAGGCATTTGCAGCGAAACGTTGTGTTCTATCACAAAACAAGAAGTGTTTATCAAGAAAGTATATAGCTATTCTTGGTGTTTGTATATTTTGAATAAATGGAAAGCGAAAAATGTGCTAGCCTCCACCGGGATTCGAATTCAGGACCGTTGGGTTACATGCCAAACACTCTACCGACTGAGCTACAGCGGCCCATGGCAAAGTGAGTCCCGAATTCTTACCCAGTGAAGACGGCGCTTAACGTTGTATAGATGTATGTGTACGTAGGCTAACATTGTGTATATGTCTGTGTCGGTAGGTTAGCATTGTATATATGTCTATGTTGGTATAGATTAACATTGTGTAGATGTATGTGCCGGTAGGCTAACATTGTGTATATGTCTGTGTCGGTAGGTTAGCATTGTATATATGTCTGTGTCGGTAGAATAGCATTGTGTAGATGTCTGTGTCGTTAGGAAAGCATTGTATTTATGTTTGTATCGGTAGGTTGACATTGTACAGATGTTGGAGTCAGTAGATTAACATTGTATAGATGTCTCTGTCGGTAGGGTAACATCCCATAGATAACTGTTTAATTATTTCCATAGAATATGGAACAATATTTGTAGAGTGTGAACGGGGGTAACAGATTCGCTACTCACCGTGTACAATGGGCAGCCGTTAAAATCCACTGTCGGTTTATCAAACTCCCTCCACACTTAGGAACTCCATGTCTTTTGATGTGGACTTGCCACGGCCACTGTCCCCGGACAGATTGTTTACCATAAATAATATAGTTACTTATTAACGGAACCTTTGTCTTCCCACAGTTCAACGCTGTCCATAAACAAAAACAGATACATGTGTCACACCACTTTTTATTGATTGATTGATTGATTTGTTTTTTGTTTTTTTTGTTTACTTGCTTGATTCTTTGTATGTATGTTTGTTTGTTTATTTATTTATGTAATTATTTATTAATTTATATATTTCAGGTAAGTCTGACTGTACAGTTTTGTCCACGTTTAGTTTATTTCATGCATATATGCCTACATCATTAAATCATAGCCCCTACAAATTGCAAGTATTGCCCACCAAAAAAAGAAAACAACAACCCCAAAATCACATACCTTCTGTCTTTGGAGGAGGCAAACAATAGTTTATTTATTTATGTTGATAAAATATATATTCCAAAAAATAAGCTACGTAAATGTAAAAAAAAAATCGTTTTCTGATCCCTTCTTGTTATTCGTCAAATAGATCACATAAGAATAATATATATTTGGAAATAATATAAATACAGATAAGAAGATACGTTTACTATTTCAGAACGAGATAAAAAGTGCTTCATTGACATATGTTTAGTGCCGTATTCAATCGTGTTTCATTAAAAAATTAAGTGTTTAGCTCTGTTGGAAAAGTAATATTCCACCAAGGAAAAATGAAGACACTTCCAATATACAAACAAACAAAAACCCCCAAAAAACAATCGGCCCCTAACGGGCAGGGTCTTTATTATATAGTGTCTTTAAACAATAATACATCTCCTGCAATGAGCAAAAAAATATTCCCAGAAAGACAGCCTTAAATATTGGACATACCTGTGCCACTGCAAATCACTTCCATCGGATTACAATTTCTGTAGAATGAATACAACAATATTTAAATTAAAACATTTTTGTGACACCCAAGGCATACTTTAATATTTAGCTTCTATATAATCACTGTATTCTGTTTAAAGCTCTAAGCCATACGTGTGTTCTGGTGTATGTGCGTGTTTGAGAGTGCGCGGGTGTGCGCGTGCATACATGTGACTGAGCTGGGACCCTTTGTGTAAAGCTCTGTTAACATTCTGTTTCATGACCTCTCGGAGCAATGCATTTCTATTGCGTGACGTCAGTTTCGTTGTGACAAACATCATTTAACAGGCTGTAAGTCCCAATGAGCCTGGTAGATCCTGCATCTCAGCCGATCTGTTATATAAACGTGAAAATACACAAGTCAGATTATGTGCTGAAACCAAACTTATGATAAGATTGACTAAATCGAGTCGAAAATATTACATTTGCATATGTCAAATGTGCAATCCCGCTTAATAGTACGTTCGCAAGCAAGGTTTTTGTCACGCTAATGAGTCGTAAGCACAGAAAGGGTTCTCAGTTTGTTTAAACAACCTTTAGTTTCAAGCACGGATTCCCTGGAGTCGTCTCAGACGAGAGCAACATATGCTCTGGAAATACTTTGTAATTCGCCTATTTCTAGTGTCTACAAAGCAGAAATACATATTCAAGACGCCGAGTTTGTAAAAGAAATTGAATCTAGACTTTTACAAACTCGGCGACTTGTATATGTTTATCTGCTTTGTAGAGACCAAGAACAGGCGACTTAAAAAGTATTTCCAGCGTGTGTTCCATGGTGGTATTCAAATAACTCTATATAGACCAAGTAAACTGGTTAGAGAATAACACAACCGACAATCAATATTCAGAACATATTAAGAACAAACCGCATGAAATCGGTCACTTGAACATGCTTTTGAGCTTACCTTTGTAATACTCCACGGAACTCTCTGAACAGATTAGTCCCGAAACTGTATTGGTATATTCTTCCATTCGATACTGTCTCGTTCACGTCAACATGGTAAGACCTGTCCAATGTGAAATTAAATAATGTTAGTGGCTAATGTAAAATTACCCAATACATGTAAATAGAGAGCAAAGGAGCGAGGGCAAGACGGAGGGAAAAGAGACAGCGACAGGTAGTGGGCAGGAAGGGGCGGTATATTGGGATGGGGAGGGAGGGACAGAGGAAAGACATAAACAAACGTGTAGGATCAAATGGTGAATACTCACTGCACAGATTCGTATCCAAGATATAAACAAACTGCCTCAGCTATTTTAGGGTTGTTTGAATCCAGTGAACGTCCACACAAAGTCACCATTTCATCAGCAATACGGACCTCTATCTTACCACCATCCTCACGAACTGTGGAGGAAATAAGTTTTATCGGTAAACAATTATGACACGAGAAAATTTCAACGAAACAAATTAATGATTGGGTGTGCATCACCGTATATTACAGATATGTTCATAACGTCTTACTGGAGTAATTTCCAATATTACCAGGTTGTGCAGAGACAATTGGAATAATGAACCGGTGTTGTGTTCATCAGGGTGGGTTTTAATCAGTTTTAACGGTAGAATTTCAAGCATCAGACGTCCGAAACGTAATTTGTCAATACATCAGATTATATGGTAAAAAATAATCAACCGAATCATGGCAACTGCTGAAAGTACCCCTTTATAGAGGCACCCCTTTATAGATGATACGGCATACAAAGAAAACACACTGTAAGATGTCATCAACATCTTCAAATAAATGTTTATGAATATTTCTCCAATAATATAGAACCTTATAGTCAGTGAATTTAGAGGAATATGCCGTTTGACTAGGAGGTATGTAACGACTTGTCCAGTCATTTATACAAATACCAAGACAGGTAATCAGGAAAATGCCTCATTAAAAATGACATAGAGTTTCTTTCAATAACTTTTTAATGTCCGGATATTCACGAGACTGTCTATGTGCCATCACGAGAACACGACATTTTTCTGAAGAGGATTTCGGATTAGTGTATGAGTATATATTCTACACTAACTTCATTATAGATCTATGAAAAATGAAAGAGGTCCAAGCTTCAGATCAGGATCCTCAATGAGTCGGTGTTTGTAACTCCACGTAAGACAAATATCAAAATCATCAACGAAGCTATTTGCAAACAAAATGTTTCCGCAATGCTCATGAGTTCTCTGGTACTGATATCGTCGGGTGAGGATCGGGTCATTTCGGATGGCAATCACGGGAGGTAATTTGCATGGATTTACTCTCATCATATGACGGAGTTATCCGTGTGTTTATTGTTTGTGTCTGAAGGCCAATCTTATGTTAATATGATGACGTCATCGGAGCTGCATTATTATTAAATTAATTACACAGGACAAAATTTGTATTATTTGCAACAAGTCATACATAAGACCGGAACAGTGTTTTGCTCTCATGTGATTTTACCAAAGAAACACGTTTTTTTTTTGGTTACAAATCCGCAGAGTACTTTGGTTCATTTTCACGCATGAGCCCGAAATATCCGGCAGTTAACATTACACGTTTTCGTGTAATACTATTGCTTCCATCTACCTCCGAGAGATCTGTACCGGTACGGAAAGAGTCGAACGATGTTCCGATAGGCATACAGCTCTTTAAAAGAGATCAAATTATTCTCTGTGTCGTGGAAATTTTGACGTATTCACCGGCCATTTTAATTGAGGTTAACGATGTGTGAAATTATACATGTCAGTGCCAGAGAACTATTTTTTCCATACTGAGAGAAAAATAAATTTTGAATTAACTGAGTTATATGGAAATATGGGCTGATTTGTTTGTTGTTTATCTCCTGCTAACTGCCTTTGGATTGAACAGATACTATTTCATTATTTTTTCTCAGTGAAAGTTAGAATAATTTAGCGTTAACTGTGTGCCGAATATCTCCACTGCCCACTTTTTCAGGGAAAAAGTACTGTAAAAACAAACATGTATCCACGATACAAGAGAATGATTTACAATGCCCACCTACACTCTTAGAAATAATGGTTATGTGAGGGTTCTTTCGAAAATAGGATGGTTCTATACGGAACCTTTACGACAAAAACTTTTCTTTGATGTAAGAAGAAAGGGAGAAATACTAAAAAAAGCTGAAGTGAGGCTTCATAAAGAACCATAAATGGTTCCTCCAAAACCACGACTTGAGATCCGTAAAGGGTCCCATTAGTGTCTTAATATTATAAGACCTCAATTACGGTCGAGGATAAAAACGAGCGCTATCGACTGGTTGCATACTTTTGAAATATTAACAAAGTCACTTTCACATAGGATGCGAGTGATGTGCTTTTGCTTATAATTAATGTTGCCGTAAAATATAAAGAGTGGTCAAATAGAATTGAAAAACTATATCCGTTCATATTGGATTTATTGTAATTATGTTGCCTTTTTTAACCAAGAAGGTAAGTTACTGGTCTTACCACAATCTTTCTCATCAGCATTATCTGAGCAATCTTGATAACCGTCACATCTTGAATGTGCGTAAATGCATGTTGTTGTCCCAGGACACAGAAACTGATAGGAAAAACAGACGGAACGATCTGAAAAATAAAAGTTGATTTATTACTTGAGATTTTATCCATTCAGTAACTGGACCTAATGGTGGGTGGTTGGGGGCGATCTTCCAACTGCATTTGTGGCCTCAGAGCTAAGTGACAAAGCACAGCTGATCTATTGAAGTCATTATCGTGTCCTGTGATTGTTCTGTCTCGTCTTTGTTTGTTACAAGTGGCGCAAGGGATGATGTCCTTCATCCATTGGGCTGGTTACTACCGTCGACATTACTGGCAACAAACAATGAAAAAACACCACAACCACAGCATTCAACCCAAAGCATCACTACAAGATTGAATTCGTGTTGCTCCTTAGCTCTGCGAGTAGTTGAGCACCAGAAAGCTCCTTCGAACCAAGAACCACAGTTGCGGAAACATTGTTAAAAATCTCATGCCGACGCAATACACAAATTTAACTGCTGTACTCGCCTGTTAGTTTTGCAACAAAACTTGGCACGAACGACCAAGAAGTAATTCAATATGATCCCTGATTAGTATATATTGTAGTTAAGATACATGGAGTAACATCCCCAGAAAACAGTAAGGTCTTGCTGGACCCCTTGGTCGATTTTCAGAGCACCTGTTGTATTTAGTCCCTTATGCAGAAGAATATAAATCTGTACCATAGATATGTATATATTTTTGGAAATTTTGGTTACTCAGGATAATCATATATGTGAACGTGTAGAAAATCCAATTATTATTTCTAAAATTATTGAAAAATGAGTAAATGTCAACAGGAAAAATCAGACTGCATTTTTCATGGTTTATTTCTCCAAGTGCAATAACGATCAGACATAATAGATTAGTAGAATAGTCCTTGAACTAGTAAACGCTGACACACTTTTTCAAAATTTTGATTGAAACGATATATATATGGTTGGTGATATAAAATATCTTTAAGCATATGTATGTTTGTTTAAAATCTGTACCAATTGACAGCTCGTAATAATACAAAATAAGTGAGTGTGACGTAGCAAAATTTGCGACAGTAAATCCTAGGTTTTACGGTCTCAAAATAAACCTAACAGCCAATCAGATCCCATATACAAACTAAATTGGATTCGAATTAGCTATTTTATATTTATATAGTCTGTAGTTATCCCGCTGTCTACAAAATTAGTGCATCGAATCGGTGAAACTATATTAAAGAAAATTCACTGTAACCCATCAAATAAGAAAATAAATTGTATGATTCACCGGATGCAAAATTCAAATACAGGAAGCAAAATTTCAACAACATTAGCTCCTTCTTTGATAGACAATGTCTAGTCCAGCAAGGAGCTTGGAACATTTTTAAACCGGCTCTTGACTAGAGAAGATTTGTGAACATCAAAGGCGATGTTGGTACAAATATATGGACATGATGTATCAGCTGAAAAGGTGATTGCTCTAAATACCAAATTGTTTTGTTTTGTGAGTAACCTCTCCCAAACTGCTATGAAAGGGTTCGAATCAATCACGTTTGTCAAGTAAAAAACACAAAAATGAGTTTCAGGAATTGTAACAGATAATCAAGAAGAAGTATGATACGGGGAGGGCCTCATATGGTATTGCTGGAAACAATGAGCAGAGTGGGCCTCACATGGTATTGCTGGAAACAATCAATAGGGAGGGCCTAATATGGTATTGCTGGAAACAATGAACAGGGAGGGCCTCATATGGTATTGCTGGAAAAAATGAACAGGGAGGGCCTCATATGGTATTGCTGGAAACAATGAACAGGGAAGGCCTCATATGGTATTGCTGGAAACAATGAACAGGGAGGGCCTCATATGGTATTGTTGGAAACAATGAACAGGGAGGGCCACATATGGTATTGCTGGAAACAATGATCAGGGATGGCCTCACATCGCATTGCTGGAAACAATGAACCGGGAGGGCCTCACATGGTATTGCTGGAAACAATGAAAAGGGAGGGCCTCATATGGTATTGCGGGAAGCACTGGGCAATGGGAGGGCCTCACATGGTATTGCTGGAAACAATGAACAGGGAGTGCCTCATATGTTATTCCTGGAAACAATGAGCAGGGAAGGCCTCATATGGTATTGCTGGAAACAATGAACAGGAAGGGCTTCATATGGTATTGCTGGAAACATTGAACAGGGAGGGCCTCATATGGTATTGCTGGAAACAACGAACAGGAATGGCCTCACATGGTATTGTTGGAAAAATGAACAGGAAGGGCCTCACATGGTATTGCTGGAAACAATGAACAGGGAGGGCCTCATATGGTATTGCTGGAAACAATGATCAGGGAGGGACTCATATGGTATTGCTGGAAACAATAAATAGGGAGGGCCTCATATGGTATTGCTGGAAACAATGAACAGGGAGAGCCTCTTATTGTATTGCTGGAAACAATGAACCGGGAGGGCCTCACATGGTATTGCTGGAAACAATGAACCGGGAGGGCCTCATATGGTATTGCTGGAAACAATGAACAGGGAGGGCCTCACATGGTATTGCTGGAAACAATGAACAGGGAGGGCCTCACTTGGTATTGCTGGAAACAATGAACAGGGATGGCCTCACATGGTATTGCTAAAAACAATGTACCGGCAGGGCCTCACATTTTATTGCTGGAAACAATGAACAGGGAGGGCCTCATATGGCATTGCTGTGAACAATGAACAGGGAGGGCTCACATGGTATTGCTGGAAACAATGAACAGGGAGGGCCTCATATGGTATTGCTGGAAACAATGAACAGGGAGGGCTTCACATGGTATTTCTGGAAACAATGAACAGGGAGGACCTCATATGGTATTGCTGGAAACAATGAACAGGGATGCCTCACATGACATTGCTGGAAACAATGAACCTGGAGGGTTCGATAGGTCGAGAATGTTGTCGGGTTGAACGTCAATGTCTGAGACAAACAAGGCAAAAAACATTTGGTGTATATATGGTATAGCATTTTCACTTCAAATTCACCATATTGGTCTTTTTGCTTATTTAAACTTTTAACATGTCGTATATAAATAAAATCGAAAAGCAAACACGCAAACAAATTTACATTTGGTACCTTCATCGATGGAATCAAAACATTGAATCCACAGTGTGTTTGGAACATCACAACGGTATGCCAGCGATGAGTTGTGACGACACTCTAAAATATCTAGATCCAGTTCAGAGCATACCACGTCGCTCAGCCAAATCCGACCGTCTAACTGGCTATCGCTCGGCTGTAATACTTTGTAAAAGCTGTGAAAAAATAATAATGTGAATCAGGGGCCGATTCCACAAAGCATTTTTTGACTTTAGTCAAAATACTAAATTTCATATTTTCGCCACCTGTCTTAATTTAGTTTT
>JAQQZZ010106910.1:0-31016 GCA_030265115.1 Mopalia vespertina | reverse complement strand
GTATTTTTGTCCGTCGTCATATAAGTGAAATACCCTTGAGTACGACGTTAAACACCAATCAAACAAACAAACATCAATACAGTTTTGTAGATTTCAATGACCTATGTACATATTTACATTTAGACTTCCTACTTTAGTTTAAAGAGTGAATGCCCTTTGCAACACAGCCAAGTTAAAAGAGGGGGGAATAAAACTTTCCGAGTAACAAAAGTAGAAACTTCATACAGCATGGTTAAATACCTGTAATACTTGACAACCTCCATGGTTTGAAAGTGAGGCTAAAGAGACTTAATTATCTCCCTTGGAAAATAACTCGGATTTTGTACGATGATGTAATTCACTCCATATAAACTTTGGGTTAAATTAATCAGCTTTTAAGAATTTTAAGAAATAGTCCTCGATGAAAAGGGAACAACAATGTATTTAAAAGAAAGAATTATCTTTACTTCATGGATAACTGTTAATTTTAGCTTTACATTTGGTTTGTTATCCAATTACCTATATAGTAGCTGCGGCAGAGGTGTATAGTTTTGGTCAAAGTTGAGGGCGTCCATCGATCTGATAAAACAAGTATTCAAATTATGTTTACTCCTAAATATAAAACTTGTGGGCATCCATAGGTTTTGCTAACAAAGTTTAACATAAGCAATACAAGCGAGATTTGTTTTCCCTTTCTTTATAGTTACATGCAGATTTCAATAATATTTTTTTTCTAATTTCATCAGCATGATTTGAGTATGCACATGAAGGTATAGTGGAATGTTTGTTCAATACACCTCTCTTCGTCTCTTCATAATACTGCCTCCTAAATTACCTGAGAACTCAACTTTTCATTATGTTTCATCTAAATCACAGTGTTATTTTCCGCACTTCATCAGCTTGCATGATTTGAAAATTTGTCCTGTTTTCCTGGAGATGTGATAGATTATTTAACAGAGTTACAACCCTGTTATGTCTTTGAGTATGCTATTGCCTTTGATATATTTGCAGTGGATTATCCCACTCATTGTCACTATCTTATGATTTTATGTTTAAAATTGAGACTTGTCTACTCCATTGCACTTAGACTTCTTAGACTGTCCTTCGTTTATATTTGACAAAAAAAAAAAAAAATCTTTTGCGGAACTAACTTTTTCTGTACTATCTCTCTGTAGAAAAGAGGTCCATCAATCTAGCCTAAACGCACTTGTTTGACTGCAATTCTAACGTGATTAGCCGCGTGTCTTTTCTTGTTTTAGGTGGATTTGGGGTTTGTTTTTCCTGCGGGTTTCTACTTTGTCAGGGAAAATGTTAGAAAATTGTTCTATCAAAGATCGAATAAGAACATTTTTATTTTTGTTATCCTAAATGAATAGCCCTCCCACCGAAACCACATCCGATTATGTTCTGTGGTAGTTTTGTCTGAGATACTTGATCTAGAATCCACAAATACAAAAACTTCAATTACTTTACCTTTCAGTTTCTGGATCTATTTACAGCTTGGTGTTCATCGGGTAATCAGTTTAGACTGGGAAGAAATATAGTCATAGAATTGAAAATACTTTTATGTATATGCTTCAAATTATCTGTGTATTTTTATTTTGACACATTTATTTTCTTCTAAATATTAGATATTCATATTTGTTCACTTCTGAAAGTTTCATATTAAAGTTTTAATGTCAAATTTCAAAATTTTTTAATAAAAGAATTACCTTTAAATACATAAGAGTCCAGGAATTAAAGTATGAAGTAATCCATTTAAGAGTTATAACTTTCTTTTGTAGAATTTTAAAATAATAGCTAATAACTTTTAGTTTTTTAATTTAGAGTAATAAGTGAAAACATTAAGAGAAAGATTTTTTGAAAAGACTTTTAGAGTAATAACTTTGTCAGCGTATTTGTATTTCAGCGGGCTGTCTCTCTATGACAGATGTCTCCAGTCTATATAACCATTTGTCTATCATTCCGACATACCTTCACCCTTCAGATGCTAGACAAGGCAATGCCATTCAGCTTTAGCCTGCCATAATCCTTTAAGATATTATCATGATTTTAGCTTTCTATAACATTTATAGAGTCCGATATCGAGTTTCTAAAAACTTCCCCCTGCTAAGCATTGTATACCTCTAAGATCAAAACAAGACAGATTTATTTCTTCTTTTATCTCCCCATGCCAGAAGAGCCATGCCTGGCCATTCATATTTGTCTATGATTCTACCTGGTGTTGTGAATAGGATTTAATGGTATTTATTTGTGTGTCTTCTCACTGCACTTGTCTGTTTCAATATTCTATACTGTAAAATGTTTTTTATTTATCTTAACATGTAGGTTTCTCAAGACTATGTTGTAAGGGGTAGTCGTTACATAACATCATATATTTATGGTTTATGTTTTCCAAAATTGCGTTTTGTCTGTTGAATAAAGAATAAATTTCTTTGTTGTCTTTTGAAAGATACCTTTTCAAATCTTTTTGGTTTAGCCTGTTTTCCATTTATTTTGATGTTTGTGAATGAAAAACACTTAACTGAAATAGGCCATGTATCAAACTGTTGTATAAGATGAAGAATTGCAGAAATACAAAGCAAACATTTTCTCTTAACTGAACTATGTTGGGATAAAAGAGTACTGTAATATGACTATAATCAGCTATTCATAGTTCACTGTGAGCACACATTGGACTGGAGTCTAGAATGTATCCTGCTCCAGAAGCTTTGTTTACATTCTCCCCGGATTAATAGAGGCGTGTGTGTAATCGTTGTAATTAAACTTCGATTTATTCTGAGCTATTTTTATCGGGCAATATTATTTTGTTTTTGTAAATATTAATAACAAAACACAAAGTTCGAGAACAGTGAGGGTTATCTGTCCAGATATTGTGCATGTAAATCAATGTAACTACGGTGTCTATTATAACTGTGGGAACTTGTATGATGACGTGACTACATCATAATAAAAATAATAACTTTATTTTATGAGAAAGAATTAGTCAAATTTGAAATTTGTTTTCTGCTGTAGTCCTCAATAAATACTATACATAAATGATATAAGCTTAAATATTATTTTCATATTGAAATTTTAAGACAATAGATAAATAGTAAAATCATCAAAGTAATTAAAGAAATAAATAATAAAATACTCAAAGATTTTATATATTTAGATATGCAGATTGGCATAAAAACTAATTGACACTAATTATAATTTAAAGTATTCAAAAAAGGTATATATTATATTGTTTAAAAATTAATATACATGAATATTTTTTTAAAATGATTTTAGTGAAAACTGGCTCAGGACCAAAAACATTTTACAGCGTTTGCCTGCAAAGGGAAAAAAGCCTCTTAAAAATTGAAATAATTCATCATGTTCGATTGATTATATATTTAGTAACATTTGTTCTAATGTTAAGTACATTCTGTTTAATATCCCAAGGATAAATGGCTTCATATAATGCGAGGCAAGTTATATAAAAGAATAGCTATTCAGAAACCAAACAGCTCCCTCCTGCCCTCCCTTACATGATGTTTTCAAATGTGAACAATTGCCCTCTGTAAAGAGAAGTTAACCTCATATATGTTTTCTATTAATCAACGTCGGAGTGCCTGTGGAATAAATCTGTACAAATATTTGTTGTTAATAATACAAATGTAGTCCCTGCAGTGTAACCATTGACCATTACAAACATCATTCCTTATGAGAGATAAACATCAATTAGACCCCAAAGTTGTACTGTTTGATACTTGTGAACTATTTGTATTAAATGTCTAATCACATTAGAATCTGGTCTCCATCCAAGTATCCAAACGTTTCGAAAATACGTGTAAATATTGAGGAAAATTAAAAAAATGTTATGAAGGCGCCTGGTGGCCATTGCTATCTATATCATAGGACAAGTTGAGATTTGTCAAACTCAATGTGCAAAAAAATCTCCCCCGATAAAAATTAATAACAAGGTTTTTCCTTATTTCAATTGTTTGCACTCTTGATATTTTTTGTTTGTTATTTTTTCTGATGGTGAAAGTTTCATCAATGCACTGAAATAAATGATCCAAAGCACTGAAATGAACACTCCAAAGCACAGTAGTTACTTCATACCAATGCAACTGTTGGCTTGTGCCCTTTGACCTTTCAACAAAACAAGTTTAATACTCTTCACATAATTCCCTTGAATAACATCTGATCAACTTCATGTAATTATTTTTCTCAATTGAGGATCTAAAATACAAAACTCACAAAACAGGGTATACGTCCTGTTTGGCCTCCTCAGGTTTTCTCTCTTGGCACTTAATTACGTTTAAGTATCGATGTCTCAAAGCTCAACGTAAAATCCATAATGATCTAAAACCCTAGACAGTCTTAGTGTCCGTTTACTTGTGTTTCCTTTTCTACTTCTTGTCTTACTACTCTGTAAATAGTTATCAGGCTGGAGCCGTGCTAAGGCTTGTGCACGAAGAAATAGATCTGTATTGGTATACCTATGAGGCGAGTTTAGATAGCAGCAGCTGGAACAGGGATAAAAGTGCCCAGGAAAAAACCAGCCGTAAAACCTTAAAGTCTATCTATCTGGCTCTTCCCAAGGTTTTTCCTTGTGTTTAAACTCTGCCATCAGTCCTTAATGATAACTCACACCTGGCCTTAAAATATGATTTAAACTTTTGTTAACCTGCTATGTTTTCTTTTCAATTAATTTTACTCTATTTGAGTGGCATGGCAGGGCAGTTTGTTGACTAACAGGTTCCTATCCCAAAATCATCTGACCATAGTCCGGATTCTCTAACCCCTTTCATTTGATTTTAACATATATTATGTCAAAAGTTATACATCAACATTTTAATTTTTTTTTAAAAAGGTGTTCTTAAGAAAACATATTTTTCATCTATTTTGTTGTAGCATAATCATGCTGGAAATATTTTGCCGTCTATGTTTTCCCTATATAAAACATAATCCTTGTCTCTTTTATAACTACCATTTAATTTGTTGTACCTGAAAAACACTGCTCTAGATGCTTAGCATTTAATATCCTACCTTTGTCAAAGGGTTAAATCATTTTACCATACATCTGCCTTAACTCCTTGACGTTTATCTTGTTGTGGCTGTTTACTTATCGAATGTGTCAGTTAAAATAGCTAGTTACAGCAGCTTGATACCTTTACAAAGTTGATAAGTTGTAAGTGAAGTGCCTGGACCCAAACTAAGGTCCAGGCACTTACACCAACTGATAATGTTTATCAGCAGTCACTTAGAACTGTGTACACAGCTACATCATCTAATTTACTTCGCTTGGAATTCCTCGGTATGTTGTTTGAGCTCTGACTAACAGACTTGAAAAAGGTATAACATTTTGACTAATGAAATGGGACATTTTTGACACAACAATTCAAAATCGTTTATTTACTCAGTTGATTGGATTCTCAGTATTATTGCCATTACTTTAAGTAATTCCAATGACTAACTAACTTTGAAAAAGGGTATTTCATTTGCACTAATGAAATGGAACGTGTTAAGCACAACAATTCAAAAACATTTATTTACTCATTGGATTAAGGATTTTTTTTTCTTCTCAAGTTTGAGTAATTCTGTTGATGAGATGAACTTTCTGGAGTGGCCACAATTATTTTTTAGGTCTCAACTTTTGTGAAATTCTGTCTCTTCACTAATAAGATTTTTTTTTTCAAACATCAAGATTTATTTTTTCAACAAAAAAACACACTTTTTTGTTAAATTTGACTGATCTTGAGCTCCCAGTCATCAAGGTAAATACAGTTATGTGAGATCTTTTGGAACCTCACCTAAGAGTATGCTGTGACTGTTTTAAATACCTAATTCAACAAATATTTTTAAAATGCTTGAAAAAATATAGTTGATTTCATATACTAGCCAAAAAAAAAAAAAAAAAAATCTACTTTTCGATAATAAAAATAACTATTCTTTTTCTTTACAATTTCAAATTTATCACAAATAGACTTTTATTTAGGAAAAAGTCATTTAACATTACAGGCCTTTTAACATTTGTTTAATACACAAAGTTGGCTTGACTGAATACCTACATAACATTTATGCTTAAGTTTTTCCTGGAAACATCATTGGGGGAAGGAAAAAAGTATAATACATGTATATGAAGAAGATATTTATTTTGCAGAAAATTGGAAGACATCAAGAATGGCGCTGTTCTTGATGTTTATTACAATCATTTCAGGGAAGTTGGTTAAGTCAAACTAAGGATAGCTTGAAAGGGATTTGATTACAGTGATCTAAACCTTGTGTGATTATTAATTACAGACGTGGGACATTCATAGAAATGTGTGATTGTTCTGAATTCACTCTAACTTCTTAATACTAATCAAAGACCCTGTTTCAATGGTTGGTTGATTGTAATGATTACTTTGATTGATCTTTGTTATTGAATCTTAACTTTGATGTGGATTATAATTACCTATTAGAGGAAAACGTCTATTATTAATTAAAATCTAAGGGTAAATAATCAGGGCTTTATCTATAAAATCTGATTGAACTTTTGCAAGAAAAACATTTAAAGGTTTTCAGGACTTTAATTTTTTGCTAAGGGCATGCTAATGAATAAAGATTAAAGGAATTTTTTATGAGGTTTTTCGTTATTGTTGTTTTGGTTATTTATGTTAACATTCAACCTCAGTCTATTGAAAAACTTTATTTAAATAAAAATGTCAAATCATGAAATGTCTATTTTTGAAAGATCATATTTTCGGCAGTTTATTTAATATATAAAATATTGTAATACGGTTAAGATGATTTATTTTTTGTACAGGATTGAACTGTACTATAACACACATATCTAGTCTAAAAAAGTACACACTATTAAAACTGATTTTTTCCTCTTTGTAGTCCCCTTACTCTATCGTATATAATCTAGTGTATGATTTATTTTTGTTACACTTTATTTGTTGTTACAAATTGTTTGTCTGTTTATTTTGTGGGATTTTGGGAGTTAAATGTAATTATCATCAGTGTATTCAAATTGAGGACTAGCGCTTTGAAATTTTTAATTTTGTCCCATTTTATGGCTTTTTTTAATGACTTTGTTTTATAGTGCCTACCTGAGGTCTGTTGTTTATATGTGAGCCCTATTCATTGACCCGTTTTTTGTGTTTATTTGATTTTTCTAAGTTTTTGTTGTTTACATAGAAACACAGCTCTGCAAGATCAAATAAAGTACATTTTATATGGAGTGTATACAACGTTGTGTATCAAAAGAGAGACTGAACTAATTGACGTGATTCTTGTTAATTAGTAGGTAATTGAAGAGGTTTCTAGTTTCCAGATAGAAGAAACTGTAATTAGCTAGCCTGTGATATTAGTTGGGCAGAGTGAGGGAAAGAATTGATTGACAAGAGGGTGCAGTGAATGGAACGATTCACAGGGATTGAAGACAGTTTTAGTAGGTTGAAGAGTAGGTTCATGGATAACGAATGGTATTAAGAGGGTTCTTAGGTTGATTAGTGGGCTCATAGATAAAGAATGGTATTGAGAGGGTTTGTAGGTTGATGAGTGGGTTCATGGATAAAGAATGGTATTGAGAGGGTTCATGGATAAAGCATGATATTGAGAGGGTTTGTAGGTTGATGAGTAGGTTCATGGATAAAGCATGGTATTGAGAAGGTTCATGGATAAAGAATGGCATTGTGAGGGTTCATGGATAATGCATGGTATTGAGAGGGTTCATGGATTTTTTTCTTTTTTTTTCGAAAATGTTCAAAGGTATTTACAAAAACTGATCAAATGCTAATATATAACAACATTTAAGTAACATCTGCCTATAAACACTATTAAATGATTGACACAAATAACTGACAATGTGCTATAGAATCCGTATGAATTTAGCTTGTAACTATATCTTTTGGAGAAAATGGTTAGACAAAATGACAGTGGCATGGGATTTTTCACCATAATTGGTAATTGTTGATAAATGAGACAATGGTAAGAACAGGTCACCATACATTGATAATTGCTGTTAAATGAGACAGTGGTAAGAACAGGTCACCATACATTGATAATTGCTGATAAAATCTTATCTGTAGTTATAACAGAGATATTGAATAATTGATGATATAATTATTAATTTGTTTATTTATGGGATAATCTTCATTGAGTACACAGGTGTTTGTTAATCCACTTTAATTAAAGACGCGAAATCAGAGGTATAATCTTCTTTGCACTCAACACATTTAATTTTCCCATTCTTGTTTGCTCTCCATGATGTTCATGTTTTTGTCCTCGGAGACAACAAAATAATGATGTGCAAACAAGTGCTATATTGTCAATATTTGTATATGATTAGTTCTCATGATATCGCTTGTGTTGATTAATAAATAATGTACTCAATTTAAGATTTAGAAGGTAGGTGTATACCTTTAATAGCATAAAATATGCAAGTTCATGATTTGATAACCTTTTTGTTATTTTTTAACCGTTTATTACAGATGTAGTTCAAATTACCATCTTTATGGACACAACTATACAAACTTACGCAGCAAACTTATGAGGATTGCTTGATTTATTGGCCGCCTGGCTAAGGGCAGTATGACAGATATTCACACTGTCAGCTCTGGGGGACCATTCATTTTTTTTCTTTTGCAGTCTTATAATTGAAATACTGGATATGTTAAACACCAATTAATCAATCAATCAATCCATGGTTTATTGTCTAGATGAAATGAAAGTCTTCTGGGGTTTTTTCTTAGTTCAATTGATCAATGACTAATGAGTCTTGGGTTTTTCGTTGTATGTGTTCCTTCCTTTTAATATGAGAGATGAGATTGAGTCTTGGAAATTGGCAAGAAATTGAAAAAAATATGTTGCGATTTTAAAAAAAAGTTGGAATAAATTGATGATATAATGGAATTTATTGATGAATTATCACTTTCTTCATTTGAATGACCAATCGAAACCATAAATCAAATGAATTTAATTTCCTTTTGTTTCGATTATATGTGGGAATTTCTGAATTGATACAGTTGTTTTTTATGGAATGTAACTTTTTGTGATCTGTCAATGATTACTGTTTTTTCCATGAGTGATTCCCAGAAACCATATTACAAACGTGACTAGGTGATCAATTTATTTTATTCATCTGATGTTGACTAATAATTTTGAGATTATATAAGATATAAATCTTTCCCAAAACATTTTTTTAAAAATATTGAAAACAAATCTACTGTGAAAATGTGATAATAACTTTTCTATTAACTAATGTTTTCCGAGGTTATAAATAGTTGAATGTATTATTAAAGTTTCCTTTGACCCTAAATAAATAGTAAATGTTTAAATACACATCGTACAAATTTCAAAATCACAATGGGGTTGGGATTGGGAATCACATTGAGATGATGTTCAATTAAAAACCTGAACACGATGTCAATCTGTTGTGATGTCTAGCGCTTGAAATTTCTATACCTTATCTTATTGCACGTAATTTGCCTGCTAGGATTTTCATTTGATTTGTCTCAGTTTGTAACAGCCTTAGTGTGTCTCACCCTTTGGGCTGGTGCACCACCACATGAGTGAACTAACCTTAAGTATGGCATTCAACCTCCAGAAAACAAGACAGGAATAGATGTGTAGTAACTCGTCTTTTTAACATATTGACGTTGAAACTGTTTTAACCAAAGCTTATTGTGATCTACCCAAATGGTGTTGAACCTTAGCCAAATCAATTCTGACTGATCAACAATGATAAAAATAAATACCATTTATAGGGATACTTGTTCAAATGTTTTAGGTCCTTTGTCGGTCCACCAAATTGGTTGTATATACCAAAACCTAACTCTATTCAAACACAAAACGTTTTGTTTTCAGGAATTGATGTTACAATATGGTAAAGTAACTCATCGGCATAAAAATAATTATCTGATACCTTTTTTGGTAAAATAAGCGATGATCATAAAATAGACCAAAGTACCACCTGCTAAAAATCAATTGAATCAACCAACTCTGTTTTCAGTGATTTAACAGAAAAATTGTGTTGTGGATTGATTTTGTAGTAAATGAAACCATTTTTTTTACAAATCTTGCAGTCATCCAGAGGTACTAAAGTGGTTGTATATATTGGCCAAACTCCATTGAGACACATCAATGGTTGTGAGGATCCTTCGTCAGTCACTTCCAGTCCTCTTAACAAATTACTGACAGGCGTACAAAACGGCTGGGCTCGGCTGTCGACGGACAAATGACGTAGAGTAAACACAGACGCCTCTGTGTTCTATAGAACTATTTGAAAATGGAGACTCTGAATTTCTTAACTGTTGAAAGTGAATAACCTGATCAGACAGAACTGGGCTTTGATTCCATGATCAAAATTACCAAATGGAACTGACTATTTCCCCGGATCTGTTAATCGGAATTAAAAGATGTTGGTTTGGCCCTGTTCACAAAAGCTCTGCGTCATATCTTAATTTACTGACTGACCACAGCCCTTTCATTGCCTGCCAAATTCTGGCTAGAGAGCTTTTCTGCACAATTAAGCCGTAATAGCCCCAAACCAAAACAGACTCATCCTCTTCAGAAAGGAAATGCTTTATCGAAGTCAGGAAATCAGTCTGATTCTATACACAGTTTATAAAAATATTTACTTATTTCAGGGAATTGTGTCCTTCTGTTTATTGTCTTCAGTTTTAAAAAGACTTCATTATTTTGGACAAAAACGTAAACATTATTAACTACCAAATTGTAACTCTTCTGATACACTCTCTTTAAGTAAGCTACCCCCTGGACGGGTGTTGAATAAAAATGTTACTTGGGAACATCAGTGTAGGATGCTTAATGTGGTAAAGTAGTATAAATAATTATACTTAATTAACTGGTGAATTTCTGTAACTGCAAACACCAATGTATCTTGAACCCATCACAGCCTCCTAAACACAGCTTACAACATAATGTGAAGATACTAAATTTTGCTTGTTGGAATACAAATGGAATAGCTTTACTGATTTAAATATGCAATTCAGTCACTTTTAATAATTAGAATATGCCAATTAAGTAAATTTTGCTCATAACAATATGCAAATTAAGTAAGTTTTACTGATTATTATATATAGATTCAGTCAGGTTAACTGATTAAAATGTGCAAACTTACTATGAGTTAGTTTTACTCATAGGACTGTGATTTGGCAGCTTCCTTACTTGTATTTGCTGTACATGTTAGTTACTTTTACAAATAGTATCTTGATTTGGCAGCTTACTTACTTGTATTTGCTGTATGTGTAAGTCATTTTTACAAATAAGGCCTTGATTTGGCAGCTTCCTTACTTGTTTTTGCTGTATGTGTTAGTCATTTTTACAAATAAGGCCTTGATTTGGCTTCTTCCTTACATGTATTTGCTGTATGTGAAACATGGATCACTGTTTTTTTCCGGGTTTTTTTGTTGGTTGTATTGTTTATTTTTTAAATTGGAAAGATGCCTGTTTTGATTGTCATTTTTGCTCATATAGTTTTAAGTTATGAAAACAGTACCATTGTTATTGTCTACTTTCTTAAAGGGATTAATTGACAAATAAAATACTCACCAAGAGTCTTCAATTAAGACTTGGCCTTGAAAGCTTGGTCTTTAAAATATCACCTACTTTGAAACCCATTAAAGTTAAAGGCTTTTAGAGCTGATCAAGTGAAGTGCAGTTTCTCCCATATTAACATATGTGCTGTACTTTAAGTGCGGTTAAAATGGCCTAAAATCGTATTTTCTATGCTGATCAAAACATTTAGAAAATAATGACTCATTTTAGTAGTATGTGGGAAAGAATCATTATTTAACCGACACACAGTATTTTTCTGTTATCAGAAAACTTGAAGACATTTATAACTGGTTTTGGACTTTTAGTGTTATTTATTTAGCATTTTGTTGTAAATCGTTAATTCTTTAAGAGGTTAGAGCCATAAAGCTGAGACTGTCAATAGATCCACTGTAGTGCTTTTAGAATAGTTTTAAACATTTCTTCTCTCAGTTATACAAAGTTCAAAGTTTCAGCTCTAATCTATGATATTTTTTTTTTACGTTTAATGGCTCAGGACCCGATAGGTTTTCACAAGGACATGTCCTAAGGTGAAGTTTTATTGCATCTCATGTATCCGTCTTCGTTACCGATGACAGGTATAGCTGTGGGATTTATTATCTTGTCTTTACCTGTTAACGATGAAGCGTTAATAAAAGGAGAGGGTCGGTGAGATAACTCACCATTTCTCACCATTCTTGTCATTTCAATGTTACACTCTGAACTTTTGATTCCGATACATCATTTATTTTTATTTGATTGTTCAAATGCCGTAGAGACTATACCTTGTTGATAGTTTTGAGATTTCCGTTGACTCCCTCATAAAATGTAAAATGTGGGCTGAAGGCCAAATTAAAACTAATGTCCTGTCTAGTTCAAGTTAAATAATGTTGGTGGAACCAAAAAATATTATAATTAAAATTAAGAACAAATACCAAAGTGAATTTCTTGTATTAATGTCTTATTAAAGATTTTGTCAGACCCATGAATGCATGTCCACTGTGATTTCAATTTAAATGCTCTCTAAAATTAAGTTTAAATACATTTGAATTAAATTGATTTGATTTAATTTTTTTTTTAATTTGATTTCTTTATTCACCAAAATAATAAAATTTATAAAGAAAATAGCTCCTAATGTACAAATTCTGAATGGTGGGAATAAAACCCAATTGGGATTTTTGATGAAGAGAGCCAAGTTTGACCAAACCTACATGTAAATCCTTGTCACACAGGTCTTTAGAGTATTAGCCCACTATGGCTCAAGCATGTCTTTACATGACTTTGATGTGAGATTAAGTTAACAACAGAACAAATAAACTTCACATTTTATGTTTATATAAATGTGGTTATGTTCTGACCAGTACACATATTCCCCTAATGTAAATTAAACATCCTTAAGCTTGGCATTTGACATCGCTCATTCAATCAATCAATCAATATTTTCTATGTATTCTTGACTAAAAAAAAGGGTCAAGGAAAGGTCATTCCTCATTTGAAATGTACGGTTGTTCTCAATTTGCAGATGATAATTTCACAAAACTTCTTAAAAAGTGATGAATATAACCCTTTTAAATGGCACATTAGTTCATGGAAGAATTTTTTTTACCTTGGCATAATATAGTGTTGTCAAATGGTAGAGAGGTGTGTCAGCTGATGTGTGACTATGTGTATACATAAGTGCCTATGGTGGAGAATTTTGACATTATCTGTGTAGTGTGTACATTGAGTGTCTGCATCTACATGTATTTTCTATTTTATTATTTTTTTTAAATTAAATAACTTTGTTTTGAATACAGAAGCTTATGATGTGTTAGCTGCCTGTCTCACATTTGTCCACATACATTTTATTTTTCACAACACTCTCATTGAATATATTGGTCCGCTTTTATTGTCATTTGTATTTGACAAGGTGTGCCTCTTTGACCCCTTCATGCAATCAGATTAATTAAAATGTATTTAAGCCGGATTAAAGCAAATGACCCCTGTAAGCATTTCATAACCATGTTTACTGTGTGAACTACTTGACCGCACATTTATTTTGTAATGTGTGATTCTGTATTGATTCCAATATTGACATCATTCCTGTATGACTTGTTTTGCTCAAGTGTGTAATTAATTCACAAAAGTAAGTACATAAGTTGTAAAGACTTGCTCTCCAGGTGTCTACAGATTGCCCATAATGACGCACAATTAAGATCTGTTCAGAAATTTGCTCTTGAGAGTAGTTTGTATTTCTTGAACATGAGTGGATTCTCCGGTTTTAATGGAGCTACTCCCAGTTGTTATTGTGATTCACTTTAAAATATAAATCTACTGTACCTTCACATGTTTAAACTTATAAAGGTATATTTTATGCCATTCTAAATAGCCAACCTGTTCAGTGGTGGATTTCGCACTCAGGCTATTAAAGGGTAATTTGTTTGAAGAGTAGCAATACTGTCTTTACTTAGCACTCGAGGAAAATTAACTTTCCAACATTATGTTAACGCTTCACATGTTTTGTCTATCCCACCTTGGAAAGTCTTATAAAAATGTAAAATACAACTTTCAGAAAACATTTTTAAAAATCAAGGATGAACTTCTAAAAAATGCGACACGATTTACTAGATCGCATTGCGCTCTTTACAATTGTACAAATTTGAAGTTTCTAACATGAATAGTTTTCTAGAAATACGCCTTGGAAAATGTAGAGTCTGCTTAATACTGAAGTGCCAGAAATAGGCAATTAAAGTTGTGCGACTTGAATACATGATCATGGAAAAACAAAATTATAGGCTCCAATTCAACTGTTTGTAATTAGAATTTCGAATTATTTTTTTCACCAACATTTAATTTGAATACCTAACTTTTAATCCAAGCGATAAAAAAAAAGATTGGTTCATTTTGAGCCCAAGGGGTCCAACAAGACCTTAAATTCAGGAATCAAGATACTTAAATCTTGAATATATTCAGGGATCAAAATGCTTAGATTTGCAGTGTTTTCTGCGAACATATTACATCGTTTTAACTATACTACAGTCTGTATGTGTAGGTTTCTCTGTATATAAGCAATACAGAGACATGAACAGAAAGAGATCAATAGATCAAATTGTGCCGTTTATTGGAGTATGGTTGGTTTGGCCTGTATCAGGTATTCCGATCATTATCAATTTGTACAAACTGTCTTGCACATTTATTAGTTTGTGGTGCTATTCAGGTATGACTTTATATCAAAGGAAAGGTATATCGATGATTCACAGAACTGACAATGGCTACCCTGGTGAGACCAGACTCCAATCATCACTGTCGCCAGCAAACTAATTCTCCGATAATTTGTACAAAAAAGATAATTTGCAAAAGTGAATTATTTGTAGCAAAATATGTGATAATATGTATATTAAGATAAAAGTCATTAAGTGTTTATGAAAAAGTGTAATTGGTAAGAAACAAAACCCTATGTTTTCCTATCCGAATGAATGTCTAATGAAATCCTAATGAACAACTTGTCAAAGGAAGCTATAGTGATAATTCATTTAGTGGACAATGGCTATTCTTGTGATTCTAAGTTCAATACACCACCGTCTGGCAGTGTAACTCCTCTGATAATTTGTACAAAGAAACTGATCATTTGTATTATCAATTTCTCCATAAATACAGATGTTTGCAGAGGAATACACAAAATTGGCTAAACAAAAACACATATTAAAAGGTGAGAAGGGAGTAATTTGCACTGGTGCTCTCCTGGGCTAACAGATGGTATTGATGACACCAAAACACAGGGTTGATGGAGACCCATTGTCACAAACAATATAAAAAATTTCAGTTTACCTGGTTATATTTTGAACCAAACAATTATACTATTTTCTTATAAGAACTTAAGCTTAATTAAACTGAAGAACTTTTTTTGCCAAAAAAACTGACAAAACATTAATCTTTAGGATGTTTATAGTGACTATCAATTATGGGATCTTTACAACTCCACTTTCTCCCTGATCAGACGAAAAGAAGAGAAAAATCAATATTATTGACCTCCATTGAGATGGTGTTATCATGGTGTCAAAACCTGTGACACTAATACCCACTGTATCATCTCAGTCGTTTGACCTTCACTTGTCCTTGAGACTGTGGCATTGACTTTCGGCTTTCTTGAGATAATTTGGTTAAAATTGTTCAAGGATGAACTGTGATTATATAATGTCTAACTTCAAAACTATTGATCACATTGAAAAAAAATATTAAAACAAAAGAAACAAAAATGGTAAAAAATAAAACGTTAGGCACAAAATTTGTTTTGTAAACTGACCGCATTGTGGAGGTTTGGGGCAGGGGGGTTGTTGGAGGAAGCTACCTGTTGCCTTTTGAAGATTATGGAAGCCGATTTGTGGTACATACATGTATTGTATTTGTTTTTTTTTTCTTTTTGTGATTGTCTCCTTATATAGGCTACGTTCGTTGCCAATAATGATGAGCATGGTTCTCTTTAGCCATTGTATTGTCATCAGCTCAGGTACGATGTAAAATCTCAATCAAACGAACAAACAAATCCACAAAGGTAGAAAATGTAACTAAATAAAGGGCTTCAGTTCAGGCCTGGGTTAAATGGTTGATATTTCATTTTGACTTTCTGGTGTTAACATGATTGTTGTTCAGAAGTCTGCTCCAAAACATCTGCTAACTCAATTTCTAGAACATTCAACCTTCATTTATCCTCTAGCTTGCACTTTGACCTTGAACGTATCTGATTAGTATTCCCAGCAGAAAATGTTAGCAAATGTAATTGGTCCGAATTTATTTGGAACAATGACATGCACATCCAATTTGTGTAATTCAATTTGTTATGTCAAATTCTAGTCACCTCTGTTTAAATTCTATTTTTGGCATCGTCAGATTCATTGACTCTAGTCCCTCCAGTTGCCCTAGTTTAACATTGGTCAATTGCAGTTGTATATTTCCAAGGTGGTTTCCTATTGGTCAATTAACTAGGTCAGCAGACTGCCATGATTCTATTTTGCTCCATTTGGGGTAATCGGAAACTTATTTTTAAAATATCTGGGGGTTTTCAATGAAGATAATAATTGAATTGTCTTGTCCCTTTCCTGTTTTATGCTAATTGTTTTTCTCAAGGTCTGTATATACAGATCTCTTATCTGTTCTGAGATAGATTTCAACTGTTTCTTGTACATACAGGGGTCAGCAAATCTTATTGTGTATATGTAAGCTTATTCATGGACCGATATGTGCATTTTTGTTTTTGTTATAGTATAGTTTTATTAGATACTGTGGTCAATGAGGTTAAAGTTGTACCATATATAGTCATAATATATATATTTTTTAAATTACATACAGTTTGTTTGACATATTGATTGATATAGGCAGGTTTTTGGTAAATTCATGAGGTCACAATACGTACGTTTTCTGTTCAGACACAATAATATATTCATAATTAAGAGCTTATCTATATACATACCTGAAATTGTTATGTGGTTTCTGTGTAGGTCATTCTCCTGCATAAAAGGGTGTAGTATCCTGTTTAGTATCAAGGGAAATTATCCTGTAACTATCTAGTTAGCAAGAAATCTGAAGTAGACGTTTGGCCGTAGGGTTAGTTTGGACCCTAATGCTTCATCTAGTTGCCTTGGGTGTGTCCAGGTAATTCAGCTGATCCAGTATATCCAGATTATCGCTAAAGTTTCACTCTCCTTAATTCTCCAATTCACACCATCTTGACCTGACCCAAGTATTCACCGGAAAAACAAAGTTCTTGTTAGGCTGTTTAGCCGTGCTGATGTTTTTTGTCTCTGGCTGAAATATCACAATCAAATATCTTTCTTTCCCTTGGCTATTATATTTTCCAGCGTTTGGAATAAATTCAGTCCAATTGGCCCGATTTCTCTCTACAAATCAGAACCCTGTTGTACTGTAATACTGGTTTTAATTTGAAAACCAAGAACATTAAAAGAAATGAGATCTGAGCCAGAGTTGACCAAAATAACGTAAATACAGAATTTCTTGGTATAGGAATTGACTACGCTGTTTGCTTGGCAAACTACCACAAAAGCTGTATTGTCATTTAAAAGTACAGATGCTGCAATTTAAGCATATTTGGAGAATGCGATTGAATGTGTCAAAGACAAATCCACAGACTATACTGTTACATCCTAATATTTGCCATTTTATCCTCAAAATATCATAATAAGAAGTTGTCTGAAAATAATGCTTTCTTCTTGGCAACTGGGAATTGAAGAAACACAGCAAATTTATCCTTGTGTATGTCAAACTGTCAACTGGATTCAATCTGAGATTTGTAAGCTTCAGTTTTCAAAGTTTTAAACTTTCTTCTGTAAACAATTATCAGAATGTGAATCCTAGTTGAGTTCGTCCTTGGTAATCCTGAAAAGTGACAAAATTCCAGCTCATAAAAACAGCTCATAAAACCTGAGATATTTAATGGGTCAGAATTATGTTTAAGTGTTAAAAAATGATTCAAACATAGACCAGACCATAAGTTTTTCTTAGCAATAATCACTTGTATAGCCATGATCTGAAGAGTTATAAGTTATAAAGTCTAGAAGAGTTATTAAATCTAATCGTATAGAAAATCAACTCAAAAGAACATGCGGCCGTGTCTTAATGGTAGCGTGTGGACTTACTAATCCTTCTCCAATGTACCGTTCACGAGATCGAGTCCATCTGTCAACCCTCAGGTATATGAGTGAGTCACAAGATGTGGCTCTGGCAATCCCGGGGGTGGTTTTTACAAGGTTACCTCCCGGTTTTCCTCCGTAAATAGGCATGGAGTAGTGTGTAGTGGACAATCCGTCGTCATATAAGTGAAATACCCTTGAGTACGACTTTAAACCCCATGCAATCAATCAAACAAACAAACAAACAATTCTACTCCTATTGAAGAGATGGAGCTGAATGTAGAGTGTATGTTTTGGTTGTAAGAATAACGCTAATACTGACACTAAATGTAACCTGAACATAACAATAAAAATGGAACCATGCCACATCACGGTCTTCTTTCAATATGCTTCACATTGGAAATGTGCGGGACATTTCCCTGTGATTTGTATGGAGATGGTTTCAGGATGGCTTTGGCTTGTTTCCCCCACCAGTGTCTCACAAATTCACCATATACGTTTCATTCCGTTCAGCTCTACCTATCACTGATCAAGTATATAATTAAATTAAGGACTGTATCTAATTGGAAATACCTATGTTTCATTTAATTCCCAAGCCAGTTTGTTTGTGAAACTCTATTTATTCTGGATAATCCATAGAAACAACTTTGTTGTCAAAACAATGCCAATCGCAAAACAGAGGTAAAAATTTTTTTTACAACAAAACTATATATTTGGTAAGAATCATCACTCTTTAATAATAATAATAATACTTTATTTACTGATGAGGTTCAATTAGTACAAACCAATCTTCCTTGAGCCCCTCTCACACACACACACACACACACACATAGCATTTACTGTTACAAATATATATACCTATAATCTTAACTCTGAAAGCACTGAACTACAAAAATAATAAAAACAGTAATAAAATGAAAAAATATATATATTTAAAAAAAAGGGGATATGAAAGTCATAAAGTTATATACATACACAAAATCAATTTCAACTGTGTAGCTTTGACAGTGGTATATACATGTATATATTTAGATGTGCTTCAAATGGTTTGCTCATGTTCAGGGGTGACAAGAAGAACCACTTGGTTAAACTTATTTGAAAACAAACAGCTGGAAAATCATTTTTCGTTTTTTTTAAATTTAACTTTAAGATTTAACACATTCTATGAACACCACTCACCTTTGTTCCAAAGTAGCTATCTGGATAATAGGTGAATGATAACCACTAAGTGTTAGATTTTCAGTATTATAAATTGCCACTTCTGTCAGAACTCAATTATAACTGAGAATAATAGCTTACTTGGTGGTCCAAAAGAAGGCCATAAACTGTTTATGACACTGGTCTTCTCAGTTGGAAGGTCGCTGAATGAACTTATTTTATTCAAATGAGGTAGCTATACTTCCTGGAGTGGTTGGTTACGACTCATTAAACTGATTCGAAGGCCTGTGTGACCTGAATTATGTGATCAACAATCAAATGGTTGTAATTATGGAGTATTTTTACTTCACAATATCTTAACACTCTTTCTTATTAGATGGTGGCCATCACTCACTCACTGAAGTAGACTATTTATGTTCTCTGTGATTAACAGTCTTTACACTCGTGAGAAATTCCATGATTTCTCTTTTTAAAATCTGTCACTCTTACTTACGTTGTGCTGCTTATAGCGCAATTCTGTAAACAGTTTGTTAGACCCTAGACTTGGCTTTAATACTGTGACTATCAAACTATACATTGATTTTTGTCCAATACCATAAATATATATTTTTAACAATGACCTGTTTTCCCACAACAGAAACTATTCAGTACATACATGTATCTGATCTTTCCACCATTGTCATCTAAATGTCTACATGTTTAGTGACAAGACAAAACAAGTGTTATTTTTGTTCAACCTTCACAATAACTGTTACAGTGTATTGTTACTGTAAAGTATTGTTACATACAATGAATATTCTGCAATATTCATCATTGCTTATTATTCCAGAAATTCCAATGTATTTTTCTCCTATGTCTTTGTCATGTAGTCACAATTGAGATTAGCTGATAATCATCAAATATCAAAATTTCATCAAAATTTGTAAACTATGACCATTGATCTATAGACTGACTAGAAATTCAAATTTTTCGTTTCCCAATATCATAATTGCAAAGTTTTTGTTTAGACTTTCTCCTCACCTGCATGTGACTATCGATGAAATCACATAATCATGATTAAAAAGATTGCATGTTTTCTTTTTAGATGATTTAGCTCAGTACCTATTAGAAGCATTTACAGTTCAGTCATTGATGGAAATTTGTTGTTATATATTCTATTCTGAAGCTGACTGATCTAGAACCAGTATGAGGACAAGAAATCAGAAGTTTGTTTTTTTGCTGCATATGATAATGGTTAAGTTGTATACTTACTGGTATAAATTTCTATCCATCCGTAGCCCACTAATTTGTTGTGAACATCAATATGGCAGGTAGAGTTCCCAACTTAATTTGAAGACTGTTGACATTGATGAAGTCACAATTAACTTGACAACATTAAAAACTTTCAGATTTATAAATATCAGAATGGCAAAGTTGCCATTTGTAATGACTTGTTATTACTCGTTGGTAGAAGTCCCAAATTACTTGTCGGCTGTGGACATTGAGGCAGACATAATATACTCACTAACCGGGATTAAAAAACCTCCAGGTTGAACGATATCGTAAGGGTTTAGTTACTGTAAGTAGTGGCTAGTTATCACCCACAGATAGAAATCCCAACTTACTGGTAGGCTTTGCTCGTCAATACAGGCACAGACTGGCTAGTATTGAACGTATCGGCTCAGCTTGCATTCCATCCCTACAGCCACCTGTTTCTCTCGGATTGAGGAGAATCCGTCTAGCTGTAAATCCGATAAAATCTGTTTTCAAGGCAAGAATTAGTTTGTAACTACAGCTTCTTGGGTTAATCTGTTATTGCACTGGTTGTCAGCTTTAAAATGTTTGTTTCTGAAAACAGATTTCCTCTCCCAAAACATCTGTTTACTTTTCAGACGTCATTTTATTTTAGAAAATGTAAGAGTGCTCCACATCTCTTGTTGCATTCGTGAAAAATACACCTTGCTTCTGCTATCATTTTTATTCAATGTTTAATATTTCTCTTGCATCCTTTCACATAACAAAAACAAACCGTTAAACTGCTACTCAAGTTTCCAACCCCTGAAAGTTGTCTGCATAACTAGCATCTCAAAAGTTTTTCTGTCCAATACAATTTTGTTCTTGTATTTCGAAACAGTTCGTCTTATTTGACTCATTAGGTCGGTCAACTTCTAGTTTTACACCATGAACTGTGGATTCCTCCAAATTGTCACTTTCATGTATGATATTGTGTTTATGTTCAAATATTGTCCATACACTTCAACTGCAAAACAAAACAAAAAAACATGAAACACACACCCGTACATTTTTTTAAGAGAACTGTATTTCTTCTATGGGGTTTGAATTTATACAAACATTAGGTTTATTAATTACTTACATATTTGTCCAAAAACTCATTTACATGTATTCATTATAATACCGTATTCTTAATTAAAATGTTCCATCTTTATCATAAATGTTCATTCTATATCCTAAAATTTGAAAAACGACAAATAAAATAGTTTGTAGATACAATATACATGTTATATGATTGTGTTTCGTATCTTTGTATTAATTGTTACCATAATGTGGAAGTGAAATATTACCTCAGCCTTTGATTAAAACCAAAATCAAAGTACAAAGTTTTTGTGAGCAATCAAATTATTACCCTAGGCTGTTTGCATGAACCTTTTGAATTCCAATTTGTAAAAAAATAAAATGTTTGGTCCAAATTTTGAGATTTCTTGTGGAGTCTAGTTCAAGGTCGAAATCCTGAGGATGCATCCAACTGTGATGATCTGAGGAATGCTTGTGTCTAACATCAGACATCTGTGACATTCTGTAGTTATACCTTATTATCCTTATTGATTCCGACAACCAGAGTCGTTTTCTTAGTAACCTTAAAATAACAACTCACCAGTGTACCTAATCAGTGTATTCATCAGACAAGTTGACTCACTCATTAGAAATAGACAGAAAACGGAAATTTGTTAGTTGTTCGATCAATTAAAAGTGGGATGAACATGAGCTTTATTTTACCCATACCAACGAATACCTGTGATTATTGAAAGAATATCAATAAAACGGTAACCTTAAGATAACCCATATAAAAAATAAGGCATTAAATATTACCCAGAATGCATTTGTTGTCTTGGAAAAATTGTACATGACTGTAAAAAGTGTAATTACTACCAGTTTGTGTTATAATAACCATCATTCTGTAGTATGTACATAATAAATGTGTATATGTGATTAGTCATATTAACATTAATAAGACCTTGATGGTAAGAATTGAAAACAAATTTATCTACATTTAGGAATTGACTGCACTTAAAATTTACTTGCACTAGTGAGAATTTAATACCATTTAAGTTTATGTATAATACAATTGAAAATTAACCACATATTAGATTTTGTCTTTGATTTTAAGAATTAAAAACATAAAAAAAGTATCTGTCCGTGTGAGAATTAACTTCTCTATAAATTTGCCTATAATACATTTGTAGATTTACCACATTTTAAATTGACCTCTTTAAACTTACCTGAATAGGTAAAAAATTACTGCACTTCAAATTTAACTGGATGATTGTTCATTGACCAAACCTTTATTTTGTCTGTATTGTTAAAATTTAAATTTTACTGTTCAGTGGATAATTGACCTCACTTGAAATCTATTTGTACAGTGCAGCTGAGTATTAACTACATGTTGAATTTAACTGTTCAGCACACATGACAATTTACTAAAGTTTAAATTAGTGTGACAAAAATTAGAACCATGTTTCAGTGCTAGACCATGGCTATCAAATATTTTTTTCTGTTTCAATTCAGAACTTTGATTTTTTTTTTTTCAAGATTGAAATTATTCTTAAACTGTTTTTCTTTTTATATTTTCACCAAAAAAAAATTCAGAACAAAAGCAAAAATGAATAAACAGGTAAAGAAATAAATCTTGTCACTTACCTTTTTAACAAAATCATCTTCTCTGCTGGTCATCATTCCTCAGCTGTAACAACCCAGGCAGAGTTTACACTGAGAAAGTAATCTAGCACTAAAGACCCCTGACTGAAGATAGGCCAATAGTATCACTACTCAGAGACTGCACTTAGAGAGAAGCATGCTGGGATAGCAAATCATAAATCAATATTCTTGCCTTGCTTGGCTTCCCTGGTTCTTTCTGACTATCATGATCAGAATGAAAAACTTACGAATTCACCCCTAATCTACAATATAATGACTTGAATAGTAATGAAGTGCAACTTAGTACACAATCAGCAGCTGATCATTTACATTTCATGTCATCATGTAATTACTGGTCTAAATATTTGACTTTAATCAGGTTTTATGTAATCTTGCATGCAAATCTTTTCTGTATTTGGGGTTTTGCGATAATTCTTTTTTTTTTCAGAAACCTGGAGAAAATTTTATTCCTTGTGTAAATATTTTGTTTTTTGTTTTTTACTGATAAATGTTTTTTGGAAATATATGGCTAATGATAAATCCCAGAATAAAATATTTATATAATCCATGAATAATTTGATTTAATTAATAATCAAATATATAAAATAAATAAATAATGAATGATCAAAATAGATTATTATTATAAAACAACCAGATAATGTCTTATTACATTATAAAATCTTTATTTTTATATATTACATGTATAATTTTCAGGATTCACTGGTCAATATTTTTGTGAAGTTTGGATTATAGTGTCTTATGAGGGTTTAAAATTGATACATGTTCTATTAGGGTTTAAAATTTACCCATGTTCTATTAGTGTTTAACATTTATCCTTTTAATAAACTTAAAAAGGTGTTTGTTTAATTAGGGTTTAAAGTCATATTTATCTATGCTACAAGATATTACGGGTGTCAAAAATATTAAATTTGATTATTTTGTCTCATGATACAAAAATGCCATATTCAAGGAATTGTTTCGAGGTGACAGCTTCGCTCTTAGGCTTAAATTGCTTTTTGGTACAATACCATTTCTAGATGTGTTGTAAGCTTTTCATTTATTTGTAAAATATTTCTCCTTTCTGTTGCGTCAAATAATAAGATGGTTTATCTTTCGGTATAGTTTTATAGAAAACACCAACTTTAAGAAGTTAATAGAAGATTACAAATATTCGAAACAAACAAAAAATATTTTATTGTCTGGACATCCGACTATCCATCCGCATTATTTAAGGAAGTTAATCCAGGTGATGTGTTTAAGTTTTTAAGGCGTAACACCAAAGTATTGTCAGACTGAATGATTATCCGTTAAAAATACCAAATCAAAAGTTATATAATTCTTTGAGAATAACTGATGGTTCTATTGTAAGATGTCTTTCTTAAACCAGATTACCAGAAACCAGGGATTCAAGTCTGAAATTATTACTGAATTCAAACAATAAATGATTTCTCAATGGCATTTCCAAAGCAATTAGGTAAGTAATGTATATCAATATACATTAAAAGTATGTATGGGCCAATACCAGATTTTCAGAAAATCCCTAATAATAAAACACATTTGTGAGTAATGTCACAATTAAAAAATGATGCCGATGTAGTGTCCCTGTGTGGGTGTTTCTGTAGAGGAAGATTTACCGGGATGAAAATTTGTAATCGTTCTGCCATGAATGATAGTTAGTTTATGTCCTGGCCCTGCTAGCAAGAGACCCGAGTTCAAATCCCGGTGGAGGCAGGCACAATGGTCTTTCTCAACATTAAAAATATTCTCTTTTTTTTCTTCCTGGTTTTTGCTAAACATTGGCAATTCTCAGGGAAATAATGTATCATTGAGTATGACATTAAACCTCAGTCAAACAAACCACAAAAACGCTTTAAAGAGTTCATGGTTAGTCATAGGTTAGGGTTAGTGTCATGGTTAGTCATAGGTTAGGGTTAGTGTCATGGTTAGTCATAGGTTAGTGTAAGGAATAGCTTAAGTATACACCATACATGTAACTAAAACTTCATGACAAAGATGTTGAACAAAAACTGAGCAAATTAATGCATTAAGTGCACAAATATAGATTTTATAGAACAAACCTAATAAATGAATTGGGCTTTTTAAGGTGATGGGGTAAATGGGATACATTAGTGTATCTTATCATCTGGTCTGGTTGGCGTGAGAAAGAAAAACAGAACATTATACATTGATTCTTCGTTGCGTTCTGTCACGCAGTGTATGTGTAACGACATTTTGCTTCCGCGCAGAGTGAGAACAGAGCTCAACAAGGTTCGAGACGAGATAATAATTCTACATCGCCCACACCAGAACAATTAGCAATTGTTTGCTGATTGATTTTAATGATTTTTATAGCTCGTTTGCATGGTGACAGTAGTTGAAGATATTGTCAGAGACTTTTGCTAGCTGCGGTCTATTTTCTCGCAATCTCAGTTGAGCTAGAAACTTTGTACGGCACTTAGAGTAAATGCTGCAGTAAATACAATAAAAGTCAGAAACTGGTGACAATTATCCAAACAAAATGTATTCTTACGTCTATTGTCAAGGGGCTTATTAAACATATTTTCTCCACAGATTCAATAAGTCAGATTAGCTATCTCTTTAGAGAGGTCAAAAGTTTAGTGGTTAATAGTTAGTAACCTTCCGTTGATCGCTGCACGGTCCACACAATGGAATCATCCATTAGACCTCTAGTATTTGAAGGACTCACACGATGTAGCTTCAGTAATCGCCGGGGTGGTTTTTATAAGGTTTCCTCTCGGGTTTTCGGGCATATTTAAGCAAGGAACAGTGTGAAGTGTACAATCTGATGTCCTATAAGTAAAATACCCTAAATCACCTCCAATTTCGTCCATAATATGGCAACTTTAAAAGTTATTTTACGGACTAAGATGTGGTTCCTGGGAAACAAATTTATGTTTTCTGAGAAAACTGAAAATGTTTAATCTGGCTTCCAGGAACCATTTCTAAGTCTTCAAAATCACTTTTAAAGTAGCCATATAATGGACGAAATTGGAGGTGATTTAGGGTACCCATGAGTACAACGTTAAACCTCAATCAAACATAGAGGGGATAGAGGTACCAGGCCAGGCACCCACTCAGTTTTTAAACTGATTAAAGTAAGACAGACTAGAAGTGGACATTATGTTGCCATATAAGTGAGATAGCTTTTAAGTACATCAAATTAAACCCTTATCAAACCCTTATCAAACAACCTCTCCTTTAAAGACAATTAATGAGTGTAATTCATTCAAGGCTAGACATGACTATAACCTCAGCATCTATCAAATTGTATTTAGAACCACAGGCTTAGTGGTTAGTGAGTGCTAATCCTTCTTCGATTTACGGTTCACGGAATCAAGTCCATCTGTCGACCCTCCGGTATATAAGTAAGTCACACAATGTGGCTCTGGCCATCGCTGGGGTGGTTTTTACGAGGTTCCTTTCAGTTTTTCACCATAAATAGGCAAGGAACAGAGTGAAGTGGACAATCACTTTCATATAAGTGAAATACCCTTGAGTCCGACGTTAAACACCAATCAAACAAACAAATAATAACCACAGTTACTGAAATACACAATTGATCAAAAATGTTTTTAAAAAAAGAAATAATTTCACATATAGATATTATAACATATTTTACTTTTATAACCATGTACTCCAATACAGTACCACAAATGTAAATTATATTGTTCTGCTGGCAAATGAATGTTTGTCCATTGTTAAATTAAGAGACGGCATTATTATGCTTGAAACTTGTTGATCTTAGACATTTAGCCGGAGGATGAAAATATGTATGTAAGCTTCAAAGTCATTGAGTGTTGTCTCTTCACACCTTGTTATCAGCTAGAGAGCAGTATTTAGATGTACTTTCTTTCTGCAATACAGATACTCACATCTTTTGGTATCAATTGTTTGGAAAATATTTATTTATTTATTTTTTTCAGTTGATTATATATCCTATTACACAATATGTACCACACTGTGAGCATAACATATATTTTCAACAGAAAAAAAATTACAATTCTTGAGAAGATATTGAATTCACCTGAGTATTTAATTTACAAATGAACTCATCTTGAGTAAAGTAGCCATAGTTTATAAAACACTTGAATTTTTCATGACATAATGTTTAATTTTTTAATATTTGCTTTCTCTTTGTGAATTTATCAATTTCTCTTTATGTTAAAAGATGGATGGGTATTTGGACAGTATAAACTTAATGTAGCTTGATTTTCAAACAAGATGTACTAATTTTGTAACAGTTCTAGTGAAAATGTCAACATTTTAGAATATTTACTTCAAATTTATCCCCATTTTCAAACGCTGGTGTTTGTTACACTGACTTTCATTTGGTGCTTGACTTTCTAAGATGATATTCTCGTGTGGATGTTCTTAAAGCATTTTAACCCAATTGAGATAATTCGTTAAAGCTTTGGATGTCATTTACAAACTCGCCCTGTCATGTGATTTAATTGTCCACAGCAACTTTCAGTTCAGCTCAGCTGGTGGGAAAAAGTTAAGCTGATTTGTCAATGAAAAAATGCTCCCTGTAAAATTAAGGCCAAATGCCGACAGAGGAAAATGTGAGACACATTCTGTGATGGATTTAAATCTGATTGTTGGCTAAAAAAATGAAAAGGGTAAATCTCTGTGTTTGGGTATTGATTTAGGTAGATATTGAGGTATAATTCAACGCACAACCCTGGTCAACAAAAATAACAGTGAGATTAAAGGTCGGATGCCATTGCTATTTTGACACACAAAAAACCTGTGACACTGGAGTATAAATTTGTTTCATTAAAAAAAAAACGGCTTACAGCTTAGTTACAAATTAGATACATGTATCTATCTTATAGCTTATTACTATTATCAGTCAACCAATCAATCTGAACCATCATTTTTACTCATTGTGATCATTGTTATATCTTTCTTGTTCTAAACAATCTACTCTCTTCAGTGTTGAGATCTCCCATTCTTTTGGCATCCTTTTGCTTAAGACAGTGTGTTTCCTAAAATACTCTTGAATTGACTGAGCCTGTTATAAAGTCCAAAAATAGCAAAATAATGCTCTCTGAGAACACGGTTCGATGTTTTTGCGTCATCCACAATGTAAATGCCATCGGCTTTCTTAATGAGTGACTTTTAATTTTGCTGACAACATAATCTCATTTTCTGCCTCATAGTTTTATGATTGTTGTCATAGCAACTTCAGGTGTATCGAAAATACGATTTCATTGAAGTCGTGAAATCTGTCGTGTTACTAATGAAAGGAAATGTGGCCCTTCTCGCCAAGTGCGTCATTGTTAGCACTACTTGCCTTTGAATGTAAGGTCTGTCATTTTTTCTGTCCAACAGTTCAAAGGGCTACACAAATTGTCATCATTTTTTCAAAGATACTTTTTAACACTGTAAATGAGATTATTTGAATGCATCGCAACCTTTGACAGTAATATATTTTAAATTTTAAGAAATTCGTATCCAAAGAAAGAAAATCTCATTTATCATATGTCTTTTTTTTATATGTTTTTTTTATCCAATCAAAAGTATTTGATTACAATGTGCAATTTTGAATTAAAGTCAATTAAAACCTTTTCCACAATCCAAATCATGAATGATAACATTTTTTCTTTTTTCTTTTATGCAAGCTAAAATAGTGTGAAAAAGTCCTAATGTAAGACTTAAACATAAATTAAGATAAAGGAAAGCATTATTGTAAACGTTACTCGGAAAGAAAGAAATAAATAGGGTTGTGCCATTTGGGCTTTTTCATTCGACTTTTCAATGTGTACATTCCACGGTTTGATTGGACAAATGAGAAGTTTATTCAAATTTACGGCCACATCACAACTTTGCGCGAAGATATGTGACGCTGCATCAACTTATCTGAGAATGATTTTGTCAGAAGACAATGGATTGCTCGTCCGTCTTCCTATCAAGTTTACGCTCTTCCTGTTATCGTGGCTGAAGAGAGAAAACATGGCAGATGTCGCAGCACTTTGGATCTTCAACAAATACTCTTCACTTCCCAGCCTCTCACAGAAAAGATGGTTTTGTTTTGTTGTTCTGTGCATGAGATTGAATATATTTTATTTGATTTACTGAAGTTCTATTCTATTTCAAGAATTCACAATATTCTATTGATATCGGTTTGTAGTTTCCTTTGATGGTATATTTCTTTGTAATGGCTTGAGTCTTTACCAGACTGCCTTGAGCTTAGAATTGTGACAAAGGATTGATTAGTGTTTAACTCTACTCTCAGCAGTATTTCAGCTACATTAAAAGAAAAAAACGTAGTGTAGCAAATCTGTAGATTGATTGGTGGTGCTTAAATATATCGACTCAAGGTTATTTCACTTATATGACCTTGGCATACTCTAACAAGTGACACTTACACAACTATGACATGTGTACAGATCTGTTCTAATGATGGATTAATCTTCCTCCATTGCTAACTAGAGATGAACGATACTGCCCCTTGAAGGCAGATGAAAATGTGTAAAGAAACTCGGATGAAAGTTTCATAGCAATTAGATATCGTTCAGCATCAAGAATAGCTTTTTTTGTTTTTTTTACTCACTTCTCTGTTAATTTTTTCCCCAAATTAATGTTGCTGGATCTTTGTTGATTTATTTAACTAACAGCCAGTCATTGATTTAAGCTTTGTGTCCTTTCATTTTAGCGTTAGAGAAAAAAAAGTGAAGACGAGATGAAGTAAAATTACATAAAGTGTTGCCCCTTTTTTCTATGCTTTGATTTTTCTGGCATGGACCATGGCCATTTTGTAAGTTATTAACACAAATTACATATTGACAGAAGAGAAATATTGGGGAAGTTGTCGATATCATCATAGAATGTTTGAGTCCCAGCCAACATTTCTGGAAATGTTTTTGTGTGCTTTACTTCAGTTATATTTCTCTAGTCACGTAGTCTTGTAATACAAGTCTGCTCTGGATCACGGATTATGAAATTCAATAGTCCAGAGATGCAGTTCATTCTCCTAGGTCGAGAGGCAAGTTATGGATTTTAATATAAATGTTACTCTTGACAAATTCTTTAAATCCTAGAAACTAAGCTAATCTCTTGGAAACTCTATCATTGGCAACATTGTGCCCTCAAAGTCCCAATCAGAACAATTATTTGCTCTCTGGCTGTTTAGCTATAATAAGAGAGTGAGTGTAATTACAAATTAGTTAATAAATAGATCGTTCAGGAAATGTTATAGGTAAAAAATAGGATAGATTCTCCTTTTAGAAAATTAAATTGGACAATTAAATGACAGATGTATTCATTGGGCAAAATTGATGTACTATTCATGCAGCTCAAAAAGTTTCAGTGGTATGCGTGACAGTCTATTGATCCTCCTTCACTATACGCTCAGATGTTTGAATCCTCCAGTCTATCTAGGGAAACATACAACTGGTTGTAGCAATCACTGCGGAGATTTCTACAATGTTACATCTGGTCATTCCATTGTATTTTAGTTCGGTAGAGTGAGAAGTAGACAAAGCGCTGACATATTAGTAAAATTCCTTGGAAAAGATGTTAAACAGCAATCAAACAAACAAATCTTGTCCTGTGATTGTCTTATCCCTGTCCTGTCTAGTTTTTGTTTGTTGCTAGTGGTGCAGAGGGTGGTTTCCGTTATCCATTGGGCTGACACATCGTCATATCAGTGAAACAACTTTAAGTGTGGTATTAAGCCCCAATAAAACAATCATTATCTTAGATATGACCCTCACCCCTACACACATACCCACATGCCCTCCCCCATACACACGTCAACCCCACATGCCCTCCCCCACACACACCTCAACCCCACATGCCCTC
>JAQQZZ010106899.1:0-15843 GCA_030265115.1 Mopalia vespertina | reverse complement strand
TATATGTGACCCATCACATCGAAACGGGTAGCAGGTAGCCATTTCGCCATATTGAGTTTTGCACATAATCACATTCCATGGGTTCTAAGCCTCATTTTGGTACCATTCACGACTCCATATCCTGTTCGGTACATTTTGAGAAATTCAAATTCAGCCATTCTTGTTGCGTATGGTTCACAAATCTTGCTTACAAGCATCTTTAGGATTATATTTTCATCAAACCCATTCTTGGAATATTTAAATAAGGTATTTATCAAGTGTGTGAAAATCTGAGAGTCGACCAAAAATTACATACATTTCTATTATGAGTGCTAGAACAATACGGGCCTATGCGACTTACTACCCGTTTCGATGTGATGGGTCACATATTTGAACCCATAAATTGCAAAAACTGCATCAAATGATATAAAGTCGTATATGTATTGCTCTGAAAACATACGAATGTCGAATAACGGACTACTGCCTTTAATTTACCACCTATGCTAAAATTTGTACACAACACAAATTGGTGGTACAGTGCTAAATGTGTTGGGTTTTTAAAACAAAATTTTTTGATCAAGCCAATTTTAGAATCCTGAACCTGCACAAACTCATCAGCAATATCATTAGACACACAGCTTTTTGACGCAGCTGATTGAGAGGCTTCCCTATCCCTTTCCACTCCGTCTACTCTCTACTCAGTTCTCAGAAGGTCAAATGTTACGTTTCAAAACATCTCAATCATTGCAAAATATGAGTTTAACGGGATGATTTCTGGACTCTTTGCGTCATACAGAGCCCGTATGTGAACCCAAATATCCTCTGTCTAGACGAGCGGGGCATGTAGGGTCATTAACTACACATGCAGACAATCCCATGCGGATCGGACAGAGCACATAATCAGTATCTACAACCCATTCAAATGACAAACAATAACTATGAATACAGATTATTTAACTGTGTATTCAGATTTGTAGATATATGTGGGTCTGCCATATGTAAGTAATGCGGCTATGGGTTGTCGTAAACTTCATGTCAATCACTAGTCCGTTTTCAATTTTTAATAATAAACAAAAATACACTTTGATGGATAAGGAGTGTCGTAAAAAAGTAAATCAGTTTTACCAGATAGATCTCGAAAAGAAGCAAATACGAAATGAACTGGAAACTCCTGTCAGGCAAGCTAAGTATATATAAACGCATTTACAGGGTTCTAGATATTTTTGTTCTGACAGCTGTTTCAACATGATTGGGCTTTTCAGGAAATTGTCTATTGGTTTTACGGAGGCTGTTGTACAATTGTATGCACTGTAAACATGCATATTGTTACAAGATAACATAACAGGTCTCTCCATGTGAGCAGCGTTCCTTCACGTATGGGTAAATAAGTTTGTAAGTGTCCCATCATGACAACAGCAATTTAACTGCAATCAGACCATAGGAAATGCATGACTGAAACAATAGAGATTTGAAATGGTGATATGACCTGAACACATTATTCTTATCGAAGGTATCTGTATTAAATACAAGGAAGATATTTAAGGTCTGTCTGTTCAGTTTAATAGGGACTTGATTTATTTCAATGAAAAAACCGCAAAAGGTTACAGGCAAAATACAATGCTTCTCGTTATATTAATGTGCACTGTCAGTCTAGAATTGCATAAAGAACAAACTGCCTAACATGACATGTGGACATTTTACATAATAATAAGTGTCAGTATTTAAACGAATACAGGGTCCTTGTAACATGTGGATCAGGCAACACATGCTGGTGTATTACATCTATAGTACTTGGTCATGGTTATTACCTTTCTACGACTAGAATTTGTAGTCTACGTCTGATTAATGTAGATTTGCAGGCAATCTCTCGCATGCTGTGACTGCGTAATAGTTGTGATAGGAGTATATTCTGAATCTTTAGGGAAACGATTGGTGTTGTCTGGGTTGAAACTTAATATTGAGACTAAATGAATTGATTGTTTGCTAGTTTTTTAATAAGGAGACTACGTCGCGTATGGTTTGAAGTGAAAGCAAGGTACAGTTATGTAGCGGATGGAATTCTGTAAATATCTGGCGTAGTGTATGTGCCGGTTTGTCTTACCAGTATATCCAAAGATGACAGTTGGTGATTTTAAGTTCCTTTGGGAATGATATTTTAGAGTTAAGGCAATGCAGAATATCGAACAGCGAATAATTGTAATGAATCTATATTTTCAATGTTAGGAGGCAAAAACAAGAAATATTCAAAACAAACCCGTAGCCAGGATAGATATTTTTTAAATATCACCATATTCTATGCCATAGGGTGGTGTTTTTTTGTATATGATTGGAGTTCTAGAAAACTTACAACTTGGTTAACATACACCGGCGCCATCTTTGTGCCCTTTACCGTTCCCCTAGTTTGCGGATAATGTTCACCATTTTAGGATACCGCGTTAATGCTTTGAATAAGTGGAACAGTGAATAATTGGTGTCTTTCTGTAACGTCAGACTCTTGACCGAACCATTTCCAGCCATCAAGGGGTGCTGTACAAAAAGCCATTTCACGTGAGCCCCAACCATGTTGGAGTTGACCTGGGTTTTGCCCCTCTCTAAACAAATAGTCAGCGGACGCACATGATAACGAATAATCAGGATATCAGTTAAAATAACAAGATCACTTAATATCAAAAATATGTTCAATCTTCGTCAAGGCAAAAACAATGTGGAATCAACAACATTCAGTTTTGTTTGTTTATGCTCGCAAAATTTGACTTCTAATAATCCATGTGGCTTCGAGGCGAATTCGTGTTAACCCATCAAATCGAATATGCACCAAGAGCGTAAGAAGAATTGCAATAGATTGTGAATCAGCTTGAGTGGAATAAAGGAAAAAGCTGAAGTGTTCAGTATAAACAATTGCATATACGCATGGTATGGTTTAAAGTACTCTTTCCATTTCTTTCCCTATAGTCATTTGCGTTTCCAAAAGCAAAAAATCTGTTGTTTCTATTGAGCTGTTTTGCTTGGCATCACTGCCAAAATCTCTGGAATAGGTTACTATATTTTCAATTAACTGTGTTGAAAGGGTTTATAATTTGTGTATGTGTATTCTGTGTTGTTTATACGGGTACATTGTACAAACCAGTACTTTGCAAGGTGGCGACATTAAGATTTGCACGGTATTTTAGCAAAGAATCAAACATACAGTTAGTCCGTCAAACTTTCTCAAATAGTTTAAGATAATTAACGTTGAAATATGTGATAATTATTATTAATCTAAAAATGAATCAAAGCAAAATAGCTGAATGAGACAAGACATCTGGACATAATTTGTGAAAGTCTACCTTCAGACATGGTCCATTTTTATGATTAGTAGTGTAGGAGATATTCATACACTCTGATAAAACAGTATGGTTGAACAACGTTGTCTCATGCCAACCATCCTTACTGTATTTCCCATTCACGTTTAGATGTTTTTGGTATTCAACCCTCTAGAATCAGATAATACAACTGATAAATGGTTCGTCAAATCACTGTGACTGATAAAGGGATCAACTAATTAACAAGTTTAGTTTTAATCTATTGCAAGCCACAACGGTATGGTAATATTTTGTTTAAAATCCGTGATATGTTAAAAAATGACGGTGTGTAAAACAACATGTGGAAAGAAGGATGGTATAGATTACCCCAGAAAGCGTCTGCTTGACTTCTCAAGTGAGTAATTAGCACTGTCTAAGAGACATAGGTGTTTGGAGATTTCTGCAGCTTTTTCTTAAAGAGTGGCAAATGTTCCATAAGTTTGAACAACTTGAATGTGTCTCAAAGGAGCTTGTCAGATGTTCGTGACGCAGGCACAAGCAGCAGACGCTGGTGGAAAGAAAGTTATCGTCTAGCCCGGATACCATTCTCGCGATGACCTGTTGATTAACCGTATTTGTCCTCTCCTCTTAATCTGATGTCGATTGTCCTATGAGGTTCTATCAGGTATTGGCAGCAAATTCTCAAGTTCAGGCTAATTACTAAGCATTTCTACCGACCATACTATATATTTATTTAATGAACGCTTTTGATAAAATCACAAATAAAAGAAGAAAAACTAATCTCTCATCACTTTTATTTTACAGTAATATTTAATTAAATCTACTGGCTTAGATATGGGACTATTGACTAGGTTCTTAACCAAAGACAGATCAAATCAAATGAAAATGTCATTTCTCCTCACTTTTTTTAATCGCCCGGGTTTGCTCTCCAAAGTTCTACACAGTAATATATTTAAAGTGTAATTAAAGTTTAACAGTCGTTAAAGACTATATGTTATATACATGCTTACACGTCAATTATATTCTTATCCTTATTTATCAAATATTAATTAAATGCCCAATTTTGCCGTGGGCCGTCGTTCAGATTTGCTTCAAACACATCATCATGTATTCCTTGATATGCGGTGCTCGTAACTTGTGTTTAAAACCATACAAGTACTGATTGCCTTTATTTGATTACCCCTCGAGTGGGAAATATTCATACCCAGTCAACTATTGCTACAACTAATGATACCGTTTGTGAAGTAATCATGTGTGTGTCGTCTAGGTGACCGGATTTACTGCTGGCAATTTGCTGCCCCACTTTCAGCGCCATGGTTTCGATTAGCGGTCGAGTCTGTAAATTGTCTGAACTTGCATCTGTTCAAACTTAGAAAGTGCAATCACACAAAAATAACACTTATATACATTCCATAGTTCGGTTTGTATCGGGACTTGTCATTTTCATGTACTGCAGCTATTATTTAAGTATCGTTTAGTAAATATTTTGAAGATGCTATTCATTCAGATCTGTATAATTACCTCAATGATACGTTATAATATGTATAGAAAAATGCTAAACCACAGAATGTATATAATATTAAGTCAACATAAAACCATAATCTAAAACACTAAGAAAGTAACTCATCGATATAACTCTTGAGTATACGACGTTAAACCCTAATAAATGCATTGATACAACTAATCGATATTCAGAGCGAAGTTATACTATGAAACGGTCTTGTAACTGGAATGTAAAGCTTTAGAGACGTGTCATTTAAATGTTAGAGCGATTAATCTCGGATGAACAGATTTTTACATTTTGGGCAGTCTACATGTTTCAATTTATTGGTCTTCTGGCGATTTCACAAAGCAATATCTCACTTCACTAAAGCAATATATCAAACCGCAAAATTTTGTATAACTCTTTCACTTTTTGCTATAGGTATACATCTAATCAGTTCATAGTTACAACGTATTGACTTATAAATTGGAAGCTTGGTTTTTACATAAATTTAGAACTTTTATCTTCAATGTAACCGTTCTCCGGGGTCTCAGGTGTCGACTTTAAAATGACACATAGTCTGTAAACCAAGCAGACTTATATATTATTCAAATGTCTCAATAGGATAAAGAAATGTGTGTCTGACGATGTGTTTCTAACTTAACAACACCTGCCATATAGGTTATCTATGTTTTTTTTTTTAAATCTTCACTCCTCTGGGGAAAAGGGGAATATATTCGAATAGATAAGTTATACTGAATTTGAATACATGGAATAAAAAAACGGACAAAATACAGACAACAAAATAAGGTTGACCTAGGATTATTGATGAAACCAATCCATCCCCAATCTCTGTCAATTCCATAGTTCTCTTTTTCTAGGAGAGTATGTTATTACTAATGTACCAGCCACAGCGCCGATCTAACAACTATACACCTATTTACCTTTTATTTTTTACTTTACATTTTATATTACATCTTACATTACATAAAAAGCCACGTTGATTTTTCACCTGTGGATAATAAAACAGAATGTGACGCAAAGGAACTTGTGATAGGGAAACGATGTCTTAGAAATATCGTGAACTATGCCATTCTGAAGAACCTAAACGTTGATGTCGAAATACGTGAACTCATTTAACACGCAAATTGGTAGCGAGGAATATAATTAAAACATAAACGAAGGTGTGAACTTTTAAAAACGATGAATAAACATTATCCCTGAATTAATAATACAACAAAAGTATCTCAAGACAACTGGTGGAAGGGAAGAAAAGTGCATGCATTGGAGCCTGCAATGCGATACTAATTAAGTGTTTATGCCGAACAAAAAAACTCTTGACAAGATTAGAAGGCGCATAATTGTTGCCATTAAGAAAAAGAAAAAAACGAATGTGTTGGCATGAGAAACCCAATTGTATAAACATAGGTCTTATATCATTTGAATTGCCGGTTTGTTTACATTCACTTGCATCTTATATCGTTTGAATTACAGATTTGTTTAAATTCACTCAGGTCTTATATCATTTGAATTACTGATTCGTTTACATTCACTAAGGTCTTGTGTCATTTGAATTGCTGATTTGTTTACATTCGCTAAGGTCTTATATCATTTGAATTGCTGATTTGTTTACATTCGCTATAAGGTCTTATATCATTTGAATTGCAGATTTGTTTACATTCGCTAAGGTCTTATATCATTTGAATTGCTGATTTGTTTACATTCGCTAAAGTCTTATATCATTTGAATTGCAGATTTGTTTACATTCGCTAAGGTCTTATATCATTTGAATTGCAGATTTGTTTACATTCACAAATCTCAAACAAGATAACTTGTTATATTAATTATATTTCTATTTAGGATGAAGTCTCCTCGAAACTTCACGTGAATTTGCGTGTTTAAAACATATCAAATATACAGATCAAGGTATTTATGAAACACAGAAACGATATCTTACAGAAGTACATCGATCTCGACTTGGATAACGGATTACGGAAACCTTGCAACGGACGTGACTGTCTTCCGTCTACCTTACACAAAACAATAATATTGAGCAACTCTTTTATCTCGTTGCTATGTTATAATGTACTAAGCTATAGGATGTGAGATCTATACACATGTGTAGACCTGCTCATTATTGAGTGTAGTATGCCATAACTTGTTATGCTGTGACTTCATCAGATGTGGGTTTAGCACGCATGCTCGATTATTTAGTACTTTGTTATCTTTGTACGTGTATAAACGATAGAAAATAATATTAGCTGGAGAGCATTAGGAGAACCTCCCATTTCCGGCAATCAGTATCATTTATCTCAATTACCAACTAACTCTGTGAGCAACTTATGCGCCTTTCGTGTTGAAAATTATGTTACCTGGCTGGATTTTACCGTAGTAATTACTTCTGAAAGAAACAGGAATTCCGGCGTGCTGTAACCGTATCATGCAGCTGGATTTCAAAGATTAACTATTTAGAAACGCGTATCGAGTTAACTATTACAACTGATAAGTTCAGCCGTTAATTAGCAACAGATCGTTTTCATTTTTTTTATTAGCAGTATTTATTTATCCAGAGTGCTCTTTTTCCAATATTGGGAAAGCTACGAGACTTTTTTCCCAATATCGGGAAAGCTACGAGATACTTCTACGACAGACTTTCTGAACATAACATTATAATTCTTATTACACATTTTTAGTACCGGACAACAGTTTCCATGATTTAATCATAATCCCAAGTTTTCTCTATACGTTGCTAGAATTTAGTCAAACAGACTTCTAACAAAAGATAAACGACTCTGTGCAGCTACAAAATAAACTAGATCTGGACAACATGGTTATTTCAAATCTCTTTTATTTATTCAGAACATAACTCCCCATCGTATGTTTCTGTGTCTGCCATGGGAAACCTTCACACAGCAGCCTTGTTGATCTTTCGTCATTATGGTATGGTCAGATTTTATTGCATCTCTTCAACTACTTGTAAACAAATAAATCAATACCCAAGTAGACATAAATTTTAGACCAATGTTCAAACTACCAACGATCATATTGGAAGTTGCTTAGCCAATCGAATTCATCTGCTTCCATTGGAATCGATTAAAATACGACGTTTGGATTTGGTAAAGAACTTAATTCTCGTGAACATGGCCTGTCTTAAATTGATTTTAATTCTGATTAATTCTTAATTTAAATTATTTAAAAACAACCAATCAAAATACATTTATTTAGTCCACCAGAGAGTTTGTATTTGAATACTTACAAATTATTGCTTAATATCCTTATAGATAATTGGTGTGTCCCAGAAGACTGATTAGGACCCTGTTAACTGCGGACTTACCTATAGCATATTGTATGTTTTGTAAACAATGTATGCATACGTAATATATAATTTTCAGTCTGTTGCCATGTTTTTGTCAGGCCAACGTCTTGATTGAAGTATTTCGAGTGCAACGCAAACACAAAGTCTATATGGCACTTTCTAAACCTAAGACGGCATGTCTAGCTTTCACAGATATGCATTGTGTTTATGTACTGTAATATTAGTACTGTATACTCTTCACTATTGTTATCTGTACGATAAACTGTGACGGGATCGGACTCCTATTAGAATATTAATATGTAATTTTTAACTTGATACTTTACTAAGTTGTCTCGGTAAGCCTACATTCCATATGAATGTAGGCTAACTACATTTGTTGAAAACAGTGGAACATATAGATAGCATGTTTTACTCTTGACTGGTGGTAGAGCCCTTAATGGAAATCAATTTGTTTCTTACAGTCCATTCATTATATTAAACAAATTTTGCTCCATTGAGCATGTAGCCTGAAGGCATCGGTTGTTTTAATGGGTTTCTAGTGTAAACTTTCGACATTATTTTACACACATGTGGTCCATTATTGAAAGAAAAGTATGCTGCCATTTTTGTTTGTTTGCCACACTCTGTCGATACTGGTATGCGATTATCAAAAGCTTTCTGTTTCTGTGTGAGTGCACGGACAGCATTCATGGCATGTTTTGAGTTTTAAACAAGCACATGATAACAAAAGAGCAATGTTAAGATCTATAAGTGATCCGGACATATTTATAGATACACGTAAACATGAAATTTTGAATCCTTTTTTAAAATGCCAAAATTATTTCGTGTCACAATTCATGCAAAAGAACTTCAGCTCTTCGAGACGAAAATAGCAGGACAGGGGAGACAACTGTTGGGTGAAACTGAGTAAAAAAATCCTCCTCTTCTTGGAGAATAGATCAGTGAAATAGATCCATAGATCAGTGAAATAAGATTTCAATTTACCTATCGCATATACAAGTGATATAAGAATCTAACTGGTAACAGAGCCCAAAGAAACTACCTGTTTTACCAGCGTATCTGCAATCCCATGACGTGGAATCCAGATAAAGTTGACACGATCTCATTCATATATACGGGCAGACACATGTATATAATTTCTAAAACAAAAGCGGGACCAGGGCCGGATTTACCAATAGGTATAGCAGACCATTGTGCTAGAGCCCATCGGTGTCTGGGGATATTTGATACTGAAACATATCAACATTTCTATAAATTTGGGGGTCCACTTATGAGCTTAGCGTACAATTAGGTTAATTCGGTCCTGGGCGGAACTGTTTTTAAGTGGAACTGTAACCGTTTGTTCAAATTGCTAATTTAAAAACAGTGAAAAGTTTAAATTGGTGAAAGTCATAATCAAAAACAAATTGACATGAACAATTCACGTAAGTTAAATCTATAAGAAAACAACTAGAACTGTTGTTTACATATGTGAAACATACTCGGAAAACTAAAGCCGGATGATACCGTTTTACTTTCCTGATATTGCCACATGACTTGTCAAACCGCACACATCTCGAATATGAATCTACAAAAACGTGAGGTAAGTTGATATAAGTGGCAATGCTAATTTCTAAAATATCAATTTCTTTCTGCCATATTAATGAATGGTGTCAAATAATCCAAGTAGAATTAAAACTTCTGCCTTCGTCTCTTCAATTTTACTTATCGAAATCAGAATGGATCAAATAATGCTGGATTGGTCAAAGAGAAAAGAATTATCATTGTTCATGTCCAAATTTATCTCCTGTCTTGAGCATGCTGATCTCGTTAAGCACTCCTTCTGTTACCAATACCAATGCTCTGTTACACTGCCAGGGCACATTTTTTATTATGTATCATTGCAGTTTATGCCTACTAAAATGGAATACATCCGTCAAGAAAGGACAGGTTTTTTTTCTTCAAATTTACTCTTATTCTCTTGTTCTAATTTTTCAGTAAAATCCTTCAAACTTGATCAATTTAACCGTGATTTTGAATGGGGAGCTTACTTATACAACATTTTATGTTTGCTTATGTAAGGGGGAGGGCTTCTCCTTATATCACACATATCTAAAAAATAGGGGCCATCAGTTGCTTAATTTTGTGATACCGCATGTTTCAAAGGAGATACATCAATTTTATAAACGTTTGGAAAATATTTTAATGCATTTTTGTGCGTATTTTATTTCCTCGTTGTTTATCTTTATTTGTTCTTTGTCCGCCTTATGCTTACTGTTGTCGGAGTTTATCTGCTGAATACATGTTTATGGTATAGGGTTCGTCAAGTAGTCTGGAACCGACAAATATATTGTGTGGTCTAAACATCATTTGAATAGATCAGGACGACTGACAAAAAATCTAGGAAATTCACCAATTGTAGAACAAGGATAACACTTTCTTAATTTTAACCAATTTTAATTCATAAAATTCAGCAAAGAGAGACCCTCCCGATGATCGACCCCTCGCCCTTGAGCGTTTCGCATCAAATCACCAGCATTAAACCTGCACCTCTCAGCTTACCGACTGTCTACAAAAGAAACGTTAATTTCCTGGAGTGGGACATGTTCTGCTGTTGATTTGCTGCTATATGCTGAGGATCGTGGGTTCGATTATCGGACGTGTCTCACTCTGCAAATGTTTTTAAAGCGAACCAGCTGAAAGTGAAAATGTGTTATCCCAAAATAACGAAATTCCTATTAATAATCACTTTCCAAAAGACACACAAATCAGTTCACATCTTCCATACTGTTGTAGGATATCTTCCGACATAATCGTTTTTTCCCATCGCTTAATTTGGTAAGTATCTTGATATATCATACCATGCAGCCTTATTTAGTGCTACAGAGTTTGAGAATACAAAACTGTAATTTCAAGTTTGTTTACTTTAATTTACTGTTTGCTTTGTATACTGAACTTTCTGGAACAGTCTACACCAAACGCCGCCTTGATTTGTCCCGAAGCGAAAACCGACATTCATATTGTCGAAGGGGAAAATATTCTTCTAATTGAATCGCACAAAAAGCATGTTTTCCTCATAACAAGATACAGCATTAATTAGAATAATTAAATCCATGGGTATCAATGTGTGTTATACCTGGAAGACAAACTAAGCAGAAGTTTTGAACGCTGTGCTGTTATATTGGACTTATTGATCTGATAAAGTATTATTATTATGATCATTATCATTATACGTCTATACATAAATCAACGAACAGTGCGAAATATCCTGAGAAACACAAATTGTAACGCCGCAGTCTAAATGAGAGGATTTTACATCACAAGAGGACAAACAATTAACATTAATCAGGTTGGATATGATTACCACTGGCGATTCTTAATCCAACTCAATATTCCGGTGAAATCTTGTAGGGGAGCTACACAGTCAGAAATAGTTTGTTTGTTTGATGTGAGTTTGATACCGTACTTAACGGTATTTCCTCACATGAGAGTATGCCACCCAAAGGGATGAATGAAACCACCCTCGACATCACTGGCAACAAACAAAGACAAGACAGGGCAATCACAAGGTACAATACAAATTCATCACAAAACATATCAGCTTCCGGTTGCTCTTTATACTCACGAGGGCACCAGGACAAATGAACGTCCCACCCAACGACCTGCGTTTGAAAAGGCAGAGAAATAGACTTGAACAAAGGACTGTCAATGGTCACACTAAGGCTGAGAATCAAAGCCATTCGTCAGATAATTGATCAAACGTCAAGTTTAAAACGTATGGAAAACATAAGGAATTTGCTGACTAACACAAAAGGCATTGCACAGGATACTGGGTAAAATTCAACGTCACAGCCAATTGTTGTTACTTTACTCTGATATCACATAGTCTGAAAGGTATCGGCCAATTGGATGTGTTACAGAGGTTTCATGTTTGGATTAATATTGGACACTGAATACCTTATTAAACAGCTTTAGCGAATGTTTCATATGGATTAAACAAGTATGAGTTCTGTTCCTTTCCTTTTACGTAATACCATAAGTATATTAAGCTGAAGTATGAAACCAGCCATTATCCGGTCTCAATGGCACTGTGACTAGGCCAGCGCTGATTGTTGAAAAAGCGCCCTCTAGCGAGACATGGAGAAACCTCGAATAATATGAAGTGGATGTGGAATCATGGTTAAATTATGCTAAAGTTATTTTTACCGCTTGGAAAAGGTTATAAATTACCTATACGGCGTCAGTAGATTCTGACATTCAAACTGCGCGAAACGAGCGAAATCCCCCAATTTTGCGTAATGAGTCATATGGCACTACACTCTTAGAAAAAATGGTTTTATGTGGAACTTCATGTTATGGCTGTGGTGGAACCCTTTATGGTTCTATATGGAACCTTTTTGCATTGGTTCTATAAAGAACCCTTTCAAAACGGCTCAATATTGAACTATAAAGGGTTCCATTCAAATCCCAAAAGGATTCTACAAAGGCTTCTATATTGAAATATAAAGGGTTCTTCGGCTTATGGCTGTGGTACAACCCTTTATGGTTCTTTATGGAACCCTTTCAATATGGTTATATATAGAACCCTTTCAATACGGTTCTTTATAGAACCTTTATAGAACTCTTTCAAAACGGTTCGATATAGAACCCTTTCAAAACGGTTCCGTATAGAACCCTTCAAGACCTCTCCATGTAGAACCCTTTCAAGGCGATTCTATATGCAGCTATTAAGGGTTCCACACCGAACCACACAAGACTCTATAAAGAACTATAAAGGATTGTATAAAGAACTATAAAGGGTCCTTCAGCTTATAGTGAAAAACTCTGTATGTTTTTTTTTGGAACCCTTCTTAATGACTTCTAAATGGAACCATTTACGCGCCCCTGGAAACAATATACACTTTCTCAATGAACATCGTTCACTCACAAATGTCTCTCCAGGTGGCACTTAAGGCTCGCATAATTTCAATAATTTCTCTCTAAACCTTCATGTGATGTTTCGTTGCACGCACGAATACTTTTCCTGGGGTTTATAAGCCGATCTTCAAAGATAAACACAATTGAGTATCATTTCATGAGATTACATTTTAATGGAACCCTATAGAAACGTATAGAGGCTGAAGGGAGTTGTTTGGTTTGATAATTTCGCTTTGTTTTATTGAATCAATGTCGTTGTCTCTAAATGTTGTTGTATGTCGTTGTCTCTGAATTTCGTTGTCTCTGAATGTATATACTCTTCTAATTCGAAATGTTCAATTCTTTTTTCTTTTTTCCCTACCAAATATTTCCTATGTAATGTGTTGTAAATGTACATGTAATGTTTATTCTTTCAACGATTCAAAACACTGGTAAATAATAAAAAAAAAACAAATCAAAACACACATTGAAAAAATCATATTGTTTTTCACCCAATTACGTCTTTGAGTTTTTGTGATAATTCACTATTACAAACCAAACATCTATCAGTATGAAAACAACTGACTACAGTAAACTAAAGAAGAGGTGATGTGTACACGTATTTACAATTATTGTCACAATACTGAAACCTCTGGCATTCAATTTGTTATGAAATAATCAATTAATTAGCAACCACTGTATAATACGACTTACGATATAACTAATACATAATAGATGTCTTCAAACAATCATCAAATATCTATCATCCTGATATAAATCGAATAACCGGAGAAAATAATAAAACAATCAATAAAAACAAGACACTGTAACCCTGCGAAAGGTTTAACATTCTTTTTTTCTATAAAGCGTTGATCACATAACTAGTATAACAAAAGTATAATGCCTTTATCAATAATAACATCAACATACCTGACAAAGGTTTTGACTAACACCAGCATCTTTGTTCACTACAGAAAATATATCTTTATTGGCGTTGATTGTGGAATGACGTCATGCCAAAATAAAAACAACAACATATATACATTTACTACATTTACTATCTTAAACGGTTTACGATGAATTAACTAGTAAATCTCACAAATTTTTGAAACAATCGGTTAAGAGAGAGAGAGTGTGAAGGACTTCAATCAAAATTATGTCGACTGCCGTAACGAGCCCGGGGAGAGTGTGATGAATCACAATGCATTTGGGCAGTTTGGGCAATAATGTTTGAAACCATTCTGTTTAAGTTTGTAAGAACCAGGGCATCTGTATCTATGTTGAACATTCTCTTCATATCACCAAAAACTGAAATGTAAGAAAATTAATTATTAATTTTTATAATTTCTTTCTAGATACACCAAAAAATTTAATAGGCCATTATCGCTTTGTCCAAAAATGTTCACTCCAATTTATATGTTTCACATTCATTTCTTAAATACATGATACATCCCCTACATTGTAAATGTACATGACTGTCTATTTCTCACTGGATTTCAAATACTGCTGTAATTGTATGTCCAAACTTTATTCACGATGAATTTCATTTCGACACCGCTATATCAGGTTGTGTGAAAATTTCTGGACCGTAAATATTGCTTACTTATTTACTGATTACTTACTTATCTATAAGTACTATTTTTTATTTCTTGTCAACTATTGATTATTTACTTATTTCTTACTTATTATTTACTTATTTATTACTATTGCTTTTTACTATTTATTATTTACTATTTACTTATCACACACTTATTTCTTACTCATTTACTTATTGCTTACTTATTACTTACTTATGTCTTTATTACTTACTTCTTATAACTTAGTTCTTACTTACTTATTTGCTCATCAGTTTACTTATTACTACTTTTTTTCTTATTACTTACTTCTCACTAATTTATTTATTGATTACTTACTTAATATATATGTACTAATTAGTTATTACCTTATTGCTTAATTATTTTTCACTATTATTTATTATTCTATAACTTATTACTTACTAACTGAATACTTACTTATGTACTTACTTCTTACTTATTTACTTATAACTAACGTATTTATTTATTACTTATTTCTTCACTTATTTACTTTCTGATTTACTTATAAATTACTTATTTCTTATTTACTTATTACTTAATACTTACTTACTTAAAGGTAAGTTACTCATTCATTACTTATTTATTTTTTTACTTATTACTTGCTTACTTTATTTTGTACTTATTTACTTTTTCTTGCTTGTTTACTATTACTTGCTTATTTATTAATTTATATTTATTTACTTATTTCTTTTTTAAGTATTTCTCATTACTTATTTCTTATTTCTGATGTACTTATTTTGTATCTACCTTTTTACTTGTAACTTTTATTTTAAATTTACAAACCAAGCCTCGTTTCAATTAGTTCCTTGCCATTACATACCTAATAACCTGTTAACTGTAGTCTACAGAAGTTTCTTTTGAGTGACGTATCTTCCCACCCAATCAGATTGGTGCTTTCAGTAGCAAAGTAAGCGGTGGTCTAAACAAAGGATAGAAAATAGGCACACACACACTGACGTCATCGCAGACACTATAATTGACAGTGGCGCCACACTTGGTTGTTATCCAGGGACGTTATTGGTAAGCTTTCTGATTTGCTACACTCTTAGAAATAATGTTTTTTTGAGGGTTCCTCAGAAAGGAGTATGGTTCTATATAGAACTGTTTTCACTCCGAAGCCATGTTATGGTTTTATATGAAACTATTACGATAAAAGGGTTCGCTTTATATTCAAATGAAGGGGGAAATAACCCACCTTATAGATGAGTCTTGAACCCAGAGTTTTGTCTCTGATTAATTAGCTTTTTAATTGTGAAAATGACGGCGACATTTTAGACATTTTCACGTACATTG
>JAQQZZ010106888.1:0-15844 GCA_030265115.1 Mopalia vespertina | reverse complement strand
ATAAAATTTCTGGTTTCCATGGCAACATAATGATAATAATAGTATGACAGACCACTTAGCACAGGTTTTTAAAATTTATAAACACATTGGTCTTACACTAAACTACATTCCTATTTAAAGTGGGGTCATTCCAATCAAATTTATGGTTAGATAACCATAAGATTAAACTATTTCCATGATTAAAGCAAAGTTGCAGTGGATATAGTGACTGTTTTAACTTGTTTCTTAGCTCCAACATTGGTAGTGTACTTCCTATTGGATTAAGTGAGTCACACTCACCTCTTGTTCTCACTTCCATCCGTACTGTTGACTGGAAATTTTAGTGAAAGGTTCTGTAACTTTCCCTTTTTAGGCATGTTTACCTAATAAGGATACAGAAATTATTCGATTGAAAGATTAAATCTGTACTAGGCCGGTTAGTTTAGATCTTCTTCAAAATTCAGTGTAGGGCAATTACACGAATAGAAGCGCTCAGGAGTTATTGTTGTTACATGTTTGTATCTAGCGGTTATAAAACTAAAGTGTTCCCTTTCATACGTTATGTAATGACTGTACCTCTAAAATATTCTGAGTGTGGCATAACTTGATCTGCACTGCGGTTCAGATGATATCGTGTCTGCCTACTCCTTTTGTCGACCTCGGGTAACCTATAGATATGAATGGGTCGCCGAATGTGACACCCGCCATCGCAGGGGTAGTTTTCATAAGGGTTTTCACCATATTTATATTGTAAGTAAGGTAGTGTGTAAAGTGGAAAATGCGTCGTCACTTATGTGAAACAATCTTGAGTACGAAGCTTTACTCGAAGCAAAAAAACAAAACAATTTATCAATCAATCGATTATTAGACCTACCGGTATTCTTAATATTTGTAATGCTACTAAATAGTAGTGAAGGGGGGGAGGGGGAGGGGGGGCTTAGAAATGCTACTGTTCGTCCGCCCCTCAATTCAGCAAAACAATATGGCTGTCACTTAGTGAGTAATTTTACAAGATTCACATCTGTATTTATGTGCAGTTGACATACCTTTAAAATAAAGTCGGCTATTAACTTCAAACTTCGTATCTTCTGTTATTATCATGGATAAGTTTTACAATATTGCCACCATTGCATATTTTTGTGTCATTAAGTTCACTGGATGTATTCTGAAAAGTGAGTACAATAACTGGAAAACAAATTCACCTATAATAACGCTGGGTGTCCAATTTGATAGTTTTTCTATCTCCTACATGGTCAAGTTTCTTAAAACAGGGTGTCCAAATGAGGCAATTATTCACTTCAGGGTGTCCATTTGGACGGGTGGATGGGTGTCTGCCTTAGCCCTTGCATTCAACTCCTACCACAGCCTGGCTTGCTTTCTACCAAATTGCCAAAACCAACATGGTGATAAGCCCCATGACCTTTACTCTTTAAAAGAAGAAATTGTTCATAAACCTAAGTAGGGAAAAGTGGTTTGGATAGTGGGCTTTTAGCAATGGACCTACTACCTACACAACTTGTTAGTGTTTCTATGACACCAACTTCAAGTGCTTTGCTGACGCTCTCTGAAAAAAGGGGCAACACAAGCTTATATGTTTGTGATGTATTTGTATTGGATCTTGTAGAAGTCTTGTCTTGCCTGTGTCTGTTACCAGTGACATCGAGGGGGATTGTTTCACCCATTGGACTGGCATGCCATCATGTGAGTGATATAAACCCTAATCAAGAAACAAACAAACCATGCTTTATGATTGTCAATCCTAGCCATGTTTTAGGTGGTCAGGCTGAAAATTTGCTTTCAAGTGAGCCGTGAAAGGACATAATTTCCCCCACTTCATGTCAACTCCCAAACGAACTCATAAACAGAGAAGTTGTCTACATAATTGTGTCGTAGAAAACTAAGAGAACCGTTTCTGAATAGTTTACTTACAGAATAGTCTACTTTATAAATATGATCACATGTATATACATGTATATCTCTTTTCTGCTTGTAAAGCCATTCAAGCACAATAGGCCCTACATAGTTACAGTTACTAAAACGTTTGCTATATACATATATCCCTGATATATTCTGATCACACTGTCATAAAATAAATTCTCCTCGCATTGATCGGATTTTGGAAAATTTCTCTTTGTTCACCAATATGGGAAAGAATAGGCAGAAATGAGATAGATGTGGACAAGTTGGCTTTTGGAGGAGTTAATCTGATTAAACCTGATATACTTTTTCATTTTATTTTACAGTCATGGATGAAGAACTTAAAACTTTATTAATGGACAGAGGTGTCACTTCTGAGGTTATTGCTAAAATGGAGGAAGATAAGGTAGGAGAAGTTTAGTTTCTAAGGCCTAATCAAGTCGTTAATGTCACAAGCTTCTAACACCCAGGTATATACTCTGACATCAATGACATTCATCATTTTCATTTCATTTCTGGGCATTTAGATGCTAGTATTATAATACAAGCAAATCAGGTGATATGTGCAGGACAGTTGACCAAACAAATATTTGAAAAGCTCAAATGTTACAATAAAAGAGAAAAAATTATGAATTTAAAGCATTCCCAGTATTGTAATTATTGTAAATGATGACATTCTTATGTTCCATCTAGTGGTATGGCATACAAATATGCATAATTGATTGAAGTTTTGGTTTATTACCATTAATATGAGCTGATCTGTTTGTGACTGAATGTCTTTGTATTGTGTCTAGTGAATGTCCTCCTGTCTTGTCTTCTTGTTGTTTGTTGCCATCAACGCCAGGGTGGTTTTTTTCACTCATTGACCTGACATGCCATCATGTGAGTGATATAACCTTAAGTAGGTTTTAAAAACCCAATCAATCAACTCCACCTGGACTGACCTGGTATTATACTGTTGGTAGTTGATGTAGTTTAACATTTAACATTGAAGGGGTGACTTTGCTTCTGTTTTGAGCTGTAATATAAAGAATTTTCTTCAGGGGTTTTAGTTCAGTTTCTCAAGTGGTTATTTTAATGTCATATTTTATGATGTACCTGATGTAAATTCATGTAATGATTTATTGCCATTCATTGGACATTGAAGGCATTGTACAAAATAGTACTAGCATTTTAGCTTGTTCAAATTGAAGTTCAATATGTTGTGTCCTGTGTAGTGTTCCTGTCTTGAAATGGATTCATGATGTAGGCCTAAGTGAAATGTATCTGATAACCAGGATTGAATAACTATTCTAGGGTTAAACGCAAGCAACAGGGTTTTATGTCATCTACATTGTAAGTTTACGTTTGAGCTGCCAAAAAGGACAAATCTTTCATATTCTGTGAAGCCTAATAGAAAAAAACTTTATAAAGAAATTCAAAAACATGTACTACCAGTTTTCAGTATTCTTCTTTTTTTTTTTGGCATTTGCAGATTGACAAATTTGTGATTTCTACTGCAGATGATGATTTCCTAAAACAATATTTACCTCACCCTGGTGACCGACTTGCAGTACAGCACTTTGCAAAACCGGAGAATCCCAGAAATACTTCAAAGAACAAAATTCTGAAATCTCTTAGAAGGAAATTGTTGCTAAAAAGAGCAAATGACATATCAGATTCTGAGACAGATCACGAAAATCAAAAAGCAAAACCTAGAAAACAGTTAGTTGGAAATAAAAATGCACAAAAGAGCACAAGAAAAATTGAAATTGGGTGGCTCAACTTTGACATAAATTCACAGACATATAAACAAGTAAGAAAAAAGCGAGGAGGCAGTACCAGAAAGATTGATATTATGAAAGATGCCACCAGAGTAGATATTTTGCATGCTGCAGAGAATTTATTTTTTCCCAATGGAATATCACCGATAGGTAATCTGACAGATTTTGCCACCGAATTGAGAGATTTTTCAGAGCAGCCACTTCTCTCAAATGAAACTGTTATGACCATGTACTACTCAACAGGAATAAATATTTTGAGATTTTACCTTACAACATCACCTATGGAGGAAGTAGATAATTTTAACTTATCAACAGACCCATTTCTCTCAACTCCATCGACTCCTCCAAAGTCAATTGATAAATCCGATACGAAGGAGACATAACCTTCCGTTTGGCTGGTGAACGACCAAGATAATAGCCTGCCAGACTTACCTCAAGACATATCAGAGACCGAAGTGTTCTTTAATCCAATAACAACCGAAGATAGTTTACTTGATGGTACCATAAATGATCCTGTTTGCATTGAAAACTTTGAAATTAAGATTCACCGTGGCCCAGTAGGTTTCTTAGAATTATTAAGTTATTTCAAGGACCCTGACATTCTGTTCAAATTCCTAACTGTTGTTCGTATATTACCAAATGGTGAGCGAGAAATAGCAGAGGACACTAGTGGTGTTACCAGGGATTTATTGTCAGAATTTTGGGCAGAGTTTATTTCGAAATGCACGGTTGGAAAAGATGTGAAAGTCCCTGGTCTTCGTCATGACTTTGGCATTGAAGAATGGATGGCTGTTGGACGAATTTTAGTATATGGTTGGATAAATGCAGGATACTGGCCAGTGTAAATATCCATATGTTTTCTTTTGGCTTGTATGTTTGACCAAAGAGAGATTGAGTCTACCATGCTGCTTAATGATTTTAACAGATCCCTTTCTTCACAGGATAGATTTGTGTTTGAGAAAGCACTGGATGATTATGACACTGTAGAGAATGATGACCTTTTAGAGGCTTTAGAGTGCCACGATTGCAAAACCCTTGTGACCAAAGAAAACATTAAACGTGTTTTGCTGGAAATTGCACACAAAGAGCTTATTCAAACCCCAATGTTTGTTTGTGAATGTTGGAAAGACATATTGAGAAAAACCGGACTATCAAAGGAAAAACTCAAAGTCCTATATATGTCCTTAGAGCCAACAAGCAAAGGCGTTTCTAAACTATTAAAGTTTGACCCAGACAATGTTGGATTGGATGTTGTCAAACATCTGAAACGTTACATTAAGGAATTAGATGTTGGGGGCCTAAAGAAATTTCTGAGGTTTTGTACCGGATCAGATCTTCTGACTGTTCCTCAAATTACAATTCAGTTTTCACAAATGAGAGGTTTGCAGCGACGTCCAATAGGTCATACTTGTGGTTGTGTTTTGGAACTGAGTGATTCTTATGAGAATTTTATGGAATTCAGGGCTGAATTTGACAATGTTCTGCAGAGTAATGTTTGGGTGATGGACATTGTGTAAAATAAGCATTTCCCAACTTTAGTATAACATCAATATCAGGAATTCTGGAACTCCATACCTTCCATATTTTAAAGTGAAAGAGAACAAAAAAAAGCCACAGTCAAAGTATGCAAGTTGAAACTGCTGTTACATGATGACCTCTTAGAGGGTTTAGAGTGCCACGATTGCAAAACTGTGGTTTTTGTAGCTGCTGTTACATTTTTTGTATGTTTAGTCTGCTTCCACTTAAAGCCACATGGATGTTGATGCTGTAAGTAAAATGTATGGTGGACTTTTTCCTGGAGTAAATCTGTCTAAAATTGATACGTTGGATCAGTTGGATATAACATAACTTAAATTATGTTTCTGCAGAAAATTGTGATTAATTTGGGTTATTTTTTTCTGTTATAAGCCTTAAATAAAACAAGACTCCAGAATACATTTTCGTTTCAGCCCCAACATTTCAATGGTTTTCAGAGGAAAACTGAAAATTCCACAAAACTTGTTATACCATTTTTGTTAACGGTTTATTAGTGTATATAATTTTCAAAGAATTTAATTTGTGTTTTCTCACTTTTAAGTCACATCATCTTGCAGGACAATGCTTTCATGTATGCCCTTATACTCCCAAAACTGTTTTCCTTTAATATGATTCTATAACATATATTAATACATATTTGATTTTTAAATGAAAAGTGTGGTGGCTTGGACAGGCACGTAGCTTCCTGTTGCCCTGGTGCTCTCAGAACTAACGAACATTAAGTGTAGGTGTATTAACATTAGAGGTGTATCCATTTCTGTATCTCAGCACCTTGTGATTGTCCTGTTTTGTCTGCTTGTTGCCAGTGGCAAAGGGTGGTTTCCATCACCCACTGTGATGGTATGTGGAGACCAGGGTTCCCACACCTCCTGAAATTCCTGGAAAGTGATGGAATTTTACTCCTGTTTTTAAAAGTGCTTAAAAATCCTGGAAAATTAACAAAGAGTCCTTGAAAGTCCTGGAAAGTAGAATTTGATTGTGTTTTGTGACAACATGACAAACTATTGATGTAATAATAATCTATTTACAAGTGAATTTTAAAATTTCACAAAAGTCAGAGATCGTTTTTGTCCTGGAAAACCCTGAAAAAATATATTATTTTATTTCATTTCATTTCATTTCATTTCATTTTCCTTATACAGTTTAGACAGTATTCATACACGTAGTTCATCCCCATGAATAGTTACATGTACCTAGTATAAATGGTCTTATGCCTACTGCATAGGTAAGGCCTATCATCAGGTAAAAACTGGCTTTATATAATGTGAAGAAAAAAATATCGCGTTAACAGACATGCAGAATCCTGTAAGTGTCCATGTCCGTTCCCTGATGTTATGCGGACTCAAAATAAAAATTACATGCCCTTTCTGTTCTTACTGTACATATATTTTGAATTAATGAAGAGAGAAAAATTTGCTTGCCTCCACCGGGATTTGAACCCGGGACCTATACATGTACATGTAAGGTCTAGTTTGGCCAACTGTAAAAATGTGAAGCTCTTTGATTTTTAATTAAGGTTGCATTTGAAACTTTTATCACTTTTTATTTTTGATATTGAAAGATTCATATTGTATGTTGAAACTTCCATTGCTATTTGTTATTGTAGTGATATCTATGTAACATATTAACTCTATAGAGCACACTTATGAACAATGACCTGGTAGCCAAATGACCACTATTAGAGCCTTCATGGTGGTCTGGCTAAGTACGGTAGGTTTGTTTTTAGCTTGCATTTACCTAAAGACCATGGCTATCTTTTTCCAATACATTTCATTTTCTTATTTCTGCCTAGATAGAAATGTTTTTACTTTGGTATAAATATTTGTACCCTTGCATTAATATTTGTACCTGGGTTGAAATATTAAAATTGGATGAACGTATTTATACCCAGGTTCAACATTTATACCAGGATGGAAACGTTTCTAACTTGGTATTAGTACTTCAACTCCGATATTAATATTTCTACCTGGGTGGAAACATTTTTACTTGAGTATTTATATTTATACCTGGTAAAAACGTTAATACTGGAATAGAAATATATCTACTCAGGTTCAATATTAATACCTAGATAGAAACACTTCTACATTGGTATTAATATTTCAACCAATAATTTATATTTCTACCCAGGAGGAACGTTTTCTAGTTGGGTGGAAACATTTCTGCTTGAGTATTAATATTTATACCAGGTAAAAATATTAATAACTGAATTGAAATGTTTCTATCTGGATTGAAATATAAAACCATTTACTACTTCCTCACAGCTGTGTCGCACCGTCTATAGTTTCTTTGTTTCTCATTGTTTATCATGCAATCGGCTGAGAAATACGCCATCTTTAGTACAAATCTAAAAATCAGTCACACTGACACAGGGGTGTAGATTAATTAAAACCAATGAACCTAGGTATAAATATTTATATTCCCTCTTGCTTAAGCCAGTTTGTTTAGATCGTATTAATGTTGGCTCTACTTAGCACTGGAAAAAACATTAACTCTCCAACAAAGCAAAACACATTTTATGCTTGCAATTAATGTTGTAGTACACCGCTGTGATATAAGTGAAATACCCAATCAGTATACCCGGGTATAAATATTTCTACCCAGGTGTAAATTTTATTACCTGTGTAAACATTTCTAACTTGAATGGAAACATTACTACAGGAGTATTAATATTTATACCTGTGAAGAAATGTCTCCACCCATGTTTAAATATTTCAACCCAGGCATTTTTTAAACAAAATGAATCACATTGTACTCATGTACCTCGTCACACGATGTGGCTCTGTCAATCGCAGGGGTGGTTTTTACAAGATGGTTGGAGAGAGCTTCATGTTGCTCTGGTGCTATAAGAGCTAAAGGGGGACAGGAAGCCGATCCGTTTGTGGTGTCTGTATTGCGTCCTGTCATTGTCCTGTATTTGTCCCGTCTTGTCTTTGTTGCCAGTGGTGTCGAGGGTTTCCTTCACCCATTGGGCTGGCACCTCGTCATATAAGTGAAATACCACGTTAAGCCCCAATCAAACAAACAAACAAACAAATCACATTGTACTCCGTATATACCTTGAGCATGCCATAAAACCGGAATAAATCACATCCTTTTTTTACATTTATTCATATGTTATATCAATAACGTATCCAATGGACATTCCTTCACCTGATATTTGTTCATATACCTTGAAAGGTTCCAATAAGAACAACTGCAGATTTATTTGTATTGTTAGTATCAATCCTGAATGGATCCTCAAAAATCCCCCAAAACAGGTTATTATTTTTACATTATTGTTGCATGTCTATTTCTGAATAGTAAAATAACAAGCTTTCATGAAATAGAAGGTTGTACAGTGGACAAGTAAACTGTTGAAGTGTTCCTCTGGTCTGTGCCAAGTTCACAGACAATAATACCACAGTGCTTACTCAATGTCCCAAGAACAAAATATAATTGTTTTATTAACTTGAAAAATGTACAACTTCAGTATTTTTCTGGAAAGTGTATGCAGCAATTTGAACAATACAAGATTAAACTTTTACGCAATAGAATTGATAAATGCGCTAGGTTTGAAAAGAATGTTTTAGCCTTTAAACTACAGTAATTTTAGTAATAAAATTTGTCCTCACATTGCGGGCTTTTGTTTATATATTTGTCGATTTTCATAAAACTTGAGTCATTTGTCTATTATGAAAAAGTATTACACAATTACCATATATTGTGGGTAGAAGCCGTTTCCCATTTTTTTTTTATATGTGGAGCTCTTTTGTAGAGTAAAAGTCTATTTTACAAATATGTGGAATAAATACCTGTATACGGGACGTATTATGGTATGGGTTTGACCACCCGTCCGTCTGTCTGTCTGTCCGTCCGTCAACTTTTTGGTTTCTGGACATTATCTCAAAAACCGCTCATAAAAATTCAAATTAAACTTAGTATGAGTGTTCAATGTCACAAGACATCGCTTGCGATTGATTTTGGCGTATGTAGCGACACCTCGTGGCAAAGTCTAAATTTGGTTTCTGTATATTAACTTGAAAACGTCTTTTCGAATTTGAATCAAACTTAGTACGAGTGTTCCATGTGACAAGACGTCCCTTGGGATGGAGTTTGTCGTATGTCGACCTTCAGGTGGCACCACCTTGTGGCAAAGTAAATTGTCTGTATATTGACTTGGAATCTATCATCAACTTTTTGGTTCTGCACATACACTTGAAAACTACTTATGGGACTCAAATCAATCTTAGTTAGTATGAATGTTCCATATAACAAGATGGTCGTGGGTTAGCGTGTGCGCTTACAAATCCTCAATGGATGTTTTTTACGAGGTTTCATCCCGGTTTTCCACTGTTATATGGCAAGGAAAGGTGTGAAGTGGACAATCCGTCGTCATTTAAGTGACATACCCTTGAGTACGATGTAAAACCCAAATCAATCAAACAAACAAACAAATCCATTTACATGTAACAAGACAGAGTTTAGATATTTCATGTCTCAAGATGTTGCGTAGGATTTTGTTTGGTGTATCATCTCTAGAGATGATGTCACCTGGTGGATTCGATTCAAACTCGATTTTAATATTCCATGTGGCAAGATTTCTCAGGGCGTATATTGCGACTCACTTGAGCTCTTGTTTACAAATGTGAAATGAATATGCGCTTATGTGGAACAGATTTCCACGTATGTTGAATGTGAATTCATAAACTTTATTTTACACATGTGAAACTATCTTGTACGTAAGTGAAAATGTGTTCAACATATATCTAAAAAAGGTGGTCACGCGTGTGAAAAATAGTTATACACAGGTAAAGTTAAAACAAAAAGCGTTCAACATATGTGGAATAAAAGTTGAAGTGATAAAACTGCTCACCATATAGTGCAAGTAGCAATCAAAAAACGCAGCGACCGCTGACAAATCCCTAAACATTTATAGAACAATTTTAGAAACGGTTTATCTATACTTAGGTTCAGTTTATTCAGGGGTTTACATACACCTTAAACTATGTGTATGTGTTCCCATTAAATGTACCAGAGATTATGCAATTGGTAGGACGACTACATTCCGTCTTTCAAAGATTACAACTCAGCCAGGCACTTTTCGCGTAACTGTTGATACAATACCGCAGCTTCGTCAATGTCTGAAGGAGGTAACCAGTCATTCTCTTCCATGTAAATTAAACACAAGTTGAATATATCTTTATCACATGGAAATTTAGATCGGAATGTACATTCTTCGCGACACACATTGATGTAATCCTCTTCAACGGGTTGGATATAAGTATGTGTGTTGTGAATACTTGGGAGTGTATAGAGTAAGAAGGGTCGTCCACTTGGGCAGTTCTGGTTTTTCGATGGCCTTATCCGGTGAGAATTCCATATACGAACCATGTCATCCATATTTGACTGGAAAGATAAACATTAAATATAATAACTTGTTTCAGAGGCGCTTTGACTAGATTATAACTTCACCTATATCAAAGTGCTAAGTTTCTCAGTACTAAAATAAATGACAGAAAGGATACTGATCCTGTTATCACCATAATATTTGTACAAGATTGATGATGACAAGAGTTATAACTACTGTTACTGTGTAAAAAGAAGGGCTCGGGCTTAAGGGGCCTCCAGGTGCATTTTGGGAAGGAATATGCATTTCAAAGTGGTACCATCGTGTCCAGCGTCCTCGATCACATATGAAACCACATCTTTTTTGCTAATTTAAGTGAACTTTTACCTATTGATAGTGTAATGACCGCACTCAAATAAATGACAGAAAGGGTCGATACTGCTCCTTTTATCACCATAATATTTGATACAAGATTGATTATTGATGACTAGTGTTAGGCTACTGTGTAAAAAGAACGGGGCTCGGGCTTAAGATAAACATCCGCCCTAAGAAAACTTTGTCTTCATGTGGTCATGTATTTTGTCAATCGCAGTGTTGTATCAGAATATGGTCTCAGTGTTCACTCATATAGAGTATGAAAAGGTCATGTTATCGCGGTACTGGCCAAACGTGATTTTGGATATCATGGTATAAAAAGAAGTTGAGAAAGGGGCATAACTCTATAACTTCTTTGACGAGCATGCTCAATTTCTATAGGCTTTCCACAATTCACTAGATACATATCATATTCAAATTTGGTGGCCCTACTTGATTTTGTTTCGGAGATCACGGTAACGGACGAACAGACGGAAACGACCGAAACCTGAAAAAGGGGCATAACTCCGTAAATCATTTGACGAGCATGCCCAATTTCAATAGGCTTCCCAGAATTCGCTAGATACATAATATATATAAATTTGGTGGCCAAACGTGATTTTGTTTCAGAGATATCATAATATAGAAAAAAAGTTGAAAAAGGGGCATAACTCCATAAATTCTGTGACGAGCATGCCCACTTTCGATAGGCTTCCCACAATTCACAAGATACATAACATATCCAAATTTGGTGGCTATACATGATTTCGTTTAGGAGATATCGCGGTAACGTTCGGACGTACATGATGACGACAATACCCCTAGGCCAAAATTGGGAGAGGGGTAAAAAGAAACTTGGACAAAGTTCAGTGATCAAAAGTTTTACAAGTACGAATTTTTATTAGTCGGAAAGTGATTTCTTAGTCTGAACCTTTTCAAAACTGCATCGCTTCTTTACAAGTATAACTTATAATACAGTTGTATGTGCAACGTTTGTCTAGTGAACGTACAAAAGGTTTACTAGACAAACGTTACACATACAACTGTAATATTAGTTCTAATAATTTGATTTTAACCAATCAAGATAATCAAATTAAATGACACTAAATTGACTTGAAACATTGTTACTATAATGCCTCGACTGGTGGCAGGTTGGCTGGCAATCTAATTTAAGTCAGATCTCAAAAACGTTCCCCGTGTTTTCGTTGTCTCTATATTGAGATCTAACGCAAACATCCTACTTATACTGTTCAATTATGTCCAGCTTACAGGGGTTCACGAAAGGTCACAGTTTCAGTTGTCCAATTGTCCAATAAAAACACAGATAACACGGGGTTAGGGTAAACACCAAATTCAGCAAAAACAAGCAGAAGTTGTCCGATTTTCTTATGTGTTGATGTTGTAAGTCGATCACATGTAGTAAACTCCACTCAAAGTTTATTATTTGAATGGCGTTTGTTGATTGTGAGCGTATCCGTTCGTCATGTTAAAATACGCAGTCGGTAAACTTCGGTTCGTCGGCGGAACTCTTCGGCTTCTACAAACCAGAATTGAGAAGCGTCTCTGAGATTGGTCAATTTAAGTAGGGTGATTGCGTTAGATCTCAATATAGCGACAACGAAAACACGGGGAACGTTTTGAGATCTGACTTAAATTAGATTGCCAGCCAACCTGCCAAACAAAACAGGGGGAGCGTTTTTGATATCTGATTTTAATTAGATTGGTTGGCTGGTGACATTGATAAATGCAACTCAGCGCACATTTGCTTTTACATAATGAAGAAGGGTTGGGTTTTTTTTATCAAGTATAGTGGAGCGGGGAAGCGTTTGTTACTTGTTATGTGTAGTGGAGTGGCTCCCTCTACATGATAAGTAAGGGTTATTCGTTATTGAGTACTAAGGTGCTGGGTGTGTTGGGTTAGCCGCATTGCGTTATTGAGTACTAAGGGGCCGATGACTGCTCCTTAGTACATGATAAGTAAGGGGTGTGCGTTCTTTAGTACCATATATAGGAGCTAGTGACAGGGTTGTTTCTTTATTATGCACTAAGGTACGGGAGGAGAAGGGAGAGCGTGATGATCTCGCGAAAAGAAGTGAGCATCGCTTGTGACATCATAAAATCACTTGTCGTGACGTCACAAGTTGGCGTCAAATTAGTGGTTCTGGGAGTTGACTCCGTTGAATAGAGAAAAGGGACGCAAGTCTTATATACTTGTACGGAGAATATGTGACTTGAGTCAGCGGTTTAAAAAGTGTTGATGGGTTGAATTAATTATATGCATGACGGTTACGTGGTATGGGCAGTGTAAATGACCGCGGCGGATGTAAAGTCATATTATGCAATGAGCCAACACATACATATTCTAAGCAAAACCGTCTCCTGGCGTCATAAAATGGAAATCACAACAATGACGACAGAAGTTATCTCCTTTAGATACACATAACCAGATGGCGGACGCACCGACACAGGATGTCCTAACTGAAGTGGCACTGCACTAGACGAAATGAAAGGGGAAGAGGAGGCTTGCAGGATTGTGGGAGGCTGGATGAAAGTGTGACCGACTTCCCATGAAGCTTTGCGAGCTGCGACGTGGGGGGAATTTCGGGCATTTGGGCTAGCATTTGCTAATACATAATAAGGAAGGGTTATTACTTATAATGTAGTGCGAAGCGGATGGGTAGCACCGCACTACTGAATATTGAAGGGTTGTACCTATTGCTGTCATGGTGTGTGTGTCTTATGCCATTATGCTTTGTGCGCGGAGGAATCTCGCGAGAGTTGACGATATTTGACAGGAGGTGGGTTGACATGGGGTGCTGTGGGAGTCATGGAGTGCAACGTTGACTCTGTGAAATGAGTATGTTATAGCTGTAGTTGGAATGGTTTGAACAAGTCGTGTAGCCTCGTTCTGAGGCGCGTGGCCTCGTTCGACTGCTTTCACACCTCATAAAGAATCAGCTGATTATTTTTTTATCGCTTTTTAGGCTATAAATAAAACCAAACACCCTTATCATAGTATGTTTATAACATGAGCTGCTGTCGTGACAAACATGGATTGAGAGGTTCAACATCGGATTGAGATATTGACCAATAGAAATGCACCGCTTAGCAGACCAATCAGCGAAGCAGACCAATCAGCGAAGACCGAGGTCTGCTAAGAACCAATCAGAAGAGTTAGCCCCCTTAGCTTACATGTCTGACCAATCGTATTCTCGTGAGAGTTTCTATAGTGAACGAGACTAAGACAACTCTCGTACGCTATGCCAGGACATCGCGCATTAATTTCCGCCAATATTTGGGGCAACCTATCAGCCACAGATCAGCAAATAAAAGAAGTGCAAAACAAGATGGCCCGGGTGTATCATAGAGTCAATGTCTCGACGTAGGAAGTAGAATCGATTATATTTTAGAATGATGTCTGACACACCTTCACATCATGTGACAGTATGTAAATATCGGGCGATGTTCCTCGTGTCTTTCACGGCCGCACTCGACAGCGGCATCAGCCCATCCCACAGGGGTGGCTCATGGTGGCGGGGTGGCCTTCCAAATCGCACACCCGCACGCACGCCGTAGATGCCGAACTTCGCTGCATAACGCCGCATGACGCCGTGAAGCGTTACAACGGTGTGTGCGGGCGTCGACGCCCGCAACACGGTCACACGGTGTTGAGGGGAGCCGCTCCCCTCTACATATAACGCATAAACAGTTTATTACTTGGTAAAGCACAACCCTTCCTTAGTATGTAATTGCAAACATTAACCCAATTACTCACAACTGGCAGTATTTGAAGGAAGGGCTCTGAGCTCATAACAAATGTGTATAATCGCAAAATTAATATCAATTGTTCTTCGGTTTTCTAAAATGGAAATCAATTAATGCCTAGCAAAAGGGTACATTTACAAGTACGCCTACCTGTAAATTCCTCATAAAACTATGGAAGCCGGATGCGGCCACTCGTGCTTTCGTAGTTTTCTCCATCAAAAACAAGGACAAAAGGGCAAAACCACGAAACATCGAAGCGAAACTGCGAGATTACAAAAGTCGAAACCACGAAACTGCGAGGCAAAACTACGAAAGTGCACCGCGAAATCGCGAAAGTACAGGGCAAAACTGCGAAACTACTTTCGTTGTTTCTACTTTCGCAGTTTTGTAGTTTCGCCTCGCAGTCTCGCGCTTTCGTTTTGTACTTTCGCAGTTTTGTGGTTTCGACCTTCAAAAAAAGGGCAAAAGTACGAGATCAACTTCGCTCTTTTGTCTTCCGGTCTCTACCGGAAGGCGAAAGCGCGAAAGTAACTTCGCTCTTTTGTCTTCCGGTTTGACGTGCGCGTGCAGTTTGCAGAGGTCTGAAATTCAAACAGGTAGGTGGGCAATTTATTTTAGTGTTTCAAACCGGTTGTATACAAGGTAATATACTGTTTTATAGTAATATAGTTGCGCCGTACACACAATAAAAGAAATAAGCATGAATTATCATGTAGCTTGTTCAACGGGTAGATATGAAGTTCATTGTTTTGTACTTGTATATGATCTGCTGGTGCAACAACAACACTCCAACATACCCGGCCAGCTATAGTATAGACTGTATAGTCTATAAGATACGTATTCGCATCTGTCGGCCAGCTGGACGACAGACACAATATCTAACAGTGTTGCCATGCCTTTTCTGTGGACATATGTAGCAGTAATTAAGTGAAAGGGACAAGTTTAACGAATGGCAATATTTTCTATCAATGCTTTCTTAACTGATATATCTCAGAGGATCGATGGATGTGTTTTATGTGCAAATCATTATGGCCCACTGATAACGGACGGCTGGCATAGTGGGACCTAGCCTGACAAATAAGACCTACATTTTAAACATTGAATTTAGCCGTATGATCTATCTGTCAAAAAAACAACAACAAACCCTGTCAGAGGTTGTAAATCAATACTCTGTTAATTGTGTCTAGTGATAATATACTAGTCA
>JAQQZZ010106877.1:0-15846 GCA_030265115.1 Mopalia vespertina | reverse complement strand
GGTTGTCATTGGGAGCGGGGGGGATTCATTTATCCCCCCCCCCCCCCCCGCACCAATGATTTTGTATGATATTACAGTATCATTCCATTCCGAAAACATCTTACATAGTACCAATGCTGACTGCACATTTTGAGCATTGCATTATTTGTAAGACATTATATTCCTCATCCCACACTGACAGTGTTCGTTGGTTGTCATGGTTAAAATGAAATCTAACGACTATTGAGATGCCTTGTCAGACCTGAGCGGTGAATTGAAAATCCCGGAAATTAAATGCTATGCCTTATTTCATGTCCGATGTTAGGAAGACATGATATGACGTAAAACGGAATCGTTAGTTTTGTTCAAATGAATGGCTGGACTTTTTATGAGTCTGCAAGATTATCTTATAAGTATGTCTTTACTCTATTTCGTGTTAGACAGAATGCAGTGTAAAAGCCAAATCTGGGATGATGACAAATAGACCATCAGGTAAATGGTCGAGCTGTTAATACTCCAACAAGACGTAACCTATATATGTAAATATATAAAACACATACATGTATGCTTTTAATCTATATTCATGTCCAATAAAAAAGATCAGACATACAATTTATTCGTATGGAGGGGAAACTAGCTTAGTTTTCCCCATGCTTATACACGTTTTGGTCGTGAACAGAACTAGATTCGAACAGCGGCGGTTTTGGCAATCAGGAGCAATAGTGCAACACGACGTTATTTATTGCGGTGTCTTTGTTTTGCACCTTGTGTTTGTCCTGTCTTTTCTTCGTTTGTTGTCAGTAACATCCAGTTTTATTTCCTTCACTCATTGGTCTTCCACGCCATAAAATAAGTGAAACAACCGTAAGTACGCTGTTAAACCCCAATCAAACAAATACATTCCGAACAGCAAAACAAAGACGTTTAGGTCAGTTATCCGCTCACCTAATGGCTGTCCTCGGCTGATTTTGTAATTTGAATTGTGTTAATGTTGCCAGCATTCTTGTCAGCGAACATGACACGTGTTTTCTCAAATTTGAACGGATATTTTACATTAATCTTTATTAACAGTATTAAACTAAATGATATTAACGTTTTTGTACCGCAGAAAACTCTGTGTAGGATTATATTATGTTCCATATGTTTCTATAGAGATGCCAGTATTTTTTATACAAAGGAATTTTATAGGGTTATCCGGAAACGCAGTTGACTGAAATATCGAATTGACTGGGTTATCTGTAGAGCTGTTTTTAATCTAATGTAAATACATATTGCTTCATTTAAGTTTGGAAAATGTGAAGTTAAAATAACATTGCAGTAGATTTAGAAGGGACATGTTTTCGTTTTTTTTCTGTGGATCTTCTCTTCTCTGGCCACAGTGTTCAAGGCTTGTGGACGGCAGTGTGTAACTGATTGAGTGTGATGTATTTGGATTGCATCTTGTGTTTGTCCGGACTTGTCTTTGTTTAATACCAGTGGGTCCAGTGGTTGCAAAAGCTTAAATAACTTAAACTATTGATATGTATTGCACATAAAACAAAGCAAATAGATAACAACATCATTTTACATATACACTTACATACGAAATATCCCGCACTAACCAATGTAATAGATCAAAACGCCTTTTAGTCATATGCATATCGAATCATTCAAATTACGACGCAAACCATACGGCTGGTACTTTCACTTTCTGGTTCTCGTTATTTAAACGAGTTAATTTTAATATTACAAACATTGATTTAAACAATATTTATTTCCAGAAAAGATGGAGAGGATTGGCGAACAGGTCAAAGCGACCTATACCAACGCTTCTACAAACATTCAATCAAACAAACCTATTTTGAACAGATATTGTAAACTAGAACCAGATATTCATGATGAGAGACATTAAACAATATTTTATATCCGGTACTTAACATGTTCGATAAATTAAGACAAAATATGTTCAATCTATTTGGCTTCAGTTGCTACCAGAATTAATTAATTCGTCAATAGAACGATTATTTTAACGTTGTTATTATTGTGATCGAGTATAGTATATAGGTTCATTCCACATGTAGGTAGCATAGAGTATTCGATTGATGGAACTCAAAGGAATTTGTAGCACCTAACCTTCAGTATAATGTCTTGAATAAATCCATAACATGTAATCTCAGAGTTTAAACCTTGTGTTTTTATGGATAGGCGTATCCTTCAGCTCTTGTAACGTTAAAGTTTACATTCACTATGCCGAGAACAAGCAAAGAACGTCAGATACATTCTCCTTGTGCGTAATCTAGGTATTCAACGGAGCCTCGGTTTCCATTCAATAGCCCTCTTAGAACAAATTGCTCGCTAAATTCATGTTGACATTGACAGCTCCGGCTTGTTAATAAGGACCAAAATCAATGTGTGTTCAATAATTGATTTGCAGCTAATTGTGCATCCAATAGAGACAAACAAGAATAATCATATGACAATTGATTTTCGATAAAGCATGTATTTTGGATAGTATTTTATATTTGCTACTGACGTTTTACATTTGTTATATACAACAGTTTTCCAAAGTAGGAATGTTTCCAGTATAAACTTAATTTTATGGTAGAGACAAAAAATGGTGCTTGCCTCCACCAGGATTCGAGCTCGTGTCTCTGAATAGCAATACATTTTCTAGCCAGGGCAGTTTTATTAACCAGACCCGAGTTTGATTCCCGGTACAGGCAAGCAAATATTCCTTTACTACAATAACAATACATATTTATATGTATATGTATCTTGCGGTCGGTTGGGCGGGAGTTTCCTTTTTCCCCTCGTTTTATCACTCGGAGCTAGGAAGCTTCAGGAAGCCGATCTGTCCGTGTGTTGTCTTTAATGGTGTCCTTGTATAGCTTGTTGTTATTATCAGGTCTTGTCTCTTGTGAGGGCGAAAGTACTGCGTTAAACCCAAAATAAAACAAACAGTATTACCATATTTAGTGTTATATGCAAAAGGACTTTCCCGTTAAGCTTTAGTGGACATCAACACTGGAAATTTCTACATCGGATATTACAGTCAACGATGCATAATGTTTTCTTAGAATGCAATTTGGTAAGGTATTGGACTGTTCGCTTCAGGCATCATCGCATCACTGGAAAGTTTACCGCGAGGAAAAAACATTGATCTATGTTCTCCAGCCCAGGGATCTGTGTAAAGAGTCGGTTTACCCAGATTTGTAGTCGATTACACCATTCTCACTTCCCGTGTTATGTTACCGCATGCCTCCATTATTCATTGAAATTGTCTAGAAATAAGTCTCCTTCCCGCCGTGATATATTTTCATTAGAAAAAACAGACTGACAACAAATATTTTATTATCTAACCTTCAGTCCTCGTGGCGTCGTTAGTAGATTTGGATTTCCACTGATGGATTTCTGAAAAGCCCCAAGCTAACGAACCGTCAAACTTCAGTCATCAGCGTTTCAACCTAAATAGTTTATTGAACAAATGAATACCATTTATGAGTAATACTATATTGCCGATGTTATACAGTTGATTGGGTATACAGGATTTTCGCCATTCATACCCAACTTCTAAGCCGTATTTCAATTACTAGGGTAGTCGCCGATTCGAAATAATTCGATTAGCCGCGAGTAAATTAGTGGATATCTATGAAACTTTATAAATGCCAGTGTGCAGCGCATAGATAGTAGGGAAATTTTATGCGGTAAGTGAATATAAATATTGTCATCAAAGGCAAATGACCCACAGTCATACAATAAACTAGAATATTACTTTGAAGGCATTTGGACAGGAGTTAAGCTTTGGAATCTTATTACAGACCTACATCGATTTCTGGGAGTCCTTATAATGCTCTCAGATTATCCAATCCGGGCACTGCTATTGGACGGCCGAAAAGGTAGCCCGAGCGAATCGGTCTTTTCATATATGCCTATCTCTATTGAATGCCTTCAGTCAGCCTGTTGGTGTCAAGGGGAAACGGTGAGCAATACAGCTCGCAGCTCATGTCCGTTCCTATCACGCTGCCACACGGAATGTCTGATCAAACCTGACCTCTCCTTTAAGCTCTAGGTGACTTGTACAAGATCTGGGATACTAATCACCAATTTTGCCCACTGCTGGACTCGGTGTACATGCAGTTTCTCGGAAATCGGCGAGGCAGTTAAAAGGGGGTTTATTTGGATGCGGCGTGTAATCCATTGGTGGTCCCCGAAGTTTACACTATGCTCACCTTATCGTCCCGTCTTGTAATCTAATATTATTCACGTTAGGTTAGACCATTACCCGTGGGACTCTCCGTTTGTGAAAAGCGCCTGGTTGTACTCAGTGGTGCTAGTAAACACGGCATTACATTCAAAGACACAGCTAGCTCTCTAACGCTCTATTGTGTGCTAATCTCTGGGGAATTATTTGGAAGTTTTTCACAGCGTTTGCCTTAAACTGCTTGTTATTTTTGGAACACGCTGGCTAGATATGCTTTCGGCATGGAGCCTAACGGAGGTCTGCTTTCTCGTGTGTCAACGCAATTTATCCAGCAGGTCTTCTTCCTACTTCTACAACTCTCTTTAGGTAAGTTTTCTTCGATTATACAAACTTTTATTTCGAATGAGGTTTAAATTAAGCAAATTTCTTTTATATTCTCTCCGTATTACAATTTTAAAAACCGTGATGATAAATACTGTAGAATAAAAATAAAAAAAAGAGTATTGATAGTTTACATAAATCATAAGAACTAAATTTAAGGGCCAATTAAAAACATACCTTGAAACTTTGAAATCTTAATCGAATCGTTTAGAAGTTACACAGAATAAACGTTTTGTTTATTATATTGATCAGTTTGGTATAGTCAGTGTTTTAGTGTGTGTGTTCTGTTGTTGTGTGTGTGTGTTAATTTGTACGAGTTTGTTTTTCTTTCAAGCGTCAAACATTTTTATTAACATATCAAAAAGAATACAAACAACTACTTCACACTGGTTGTGTGATAAACAGCGAGTTAACAAACAGACGCGCACTTCAGCATGGATAGTACTCGTCCAATGATCTGCTGAGAAGGAAACATGATATTATTAGGGAAATAGAAAACTTCTAGGATTTAAGAGCTGATTAAAAGGGGATTTAGTATTATCCTGTTTATGATGCAATTACCTAGATTTATATTAGGCTGCTCCTTCCATAGTTTGTGATAATCCTCTAATGTATTGTAATTTGATCGCTTAAGTTTATGAGCGAGGCGTGGATAAAGAAATAAATGTCAAACGGTTATGTTATTCGAATAATTCCCACGTTTATACGATAAATGCTCAAATTACCTTGCATAAAAAATTGTGACAATTTATTTATAAACTTCAACAAGATTCATTATCGTAATATATCCATTACTAAAACCGCCTATTATATTGTATATATAAGAATAATTATCATCATTGCCAATGCAGTATTGACATGGAATGCATACATTCAGTCTTTTTTTCAAGTTTCACTCCATAATAGAGGCTCTGGCGGGATATTTCTGTAGCCGGATGTTTCTGAAACAGGCTTAACACAATGCCGATATGTTGTATAGTATTTCTGCGTTAATATCAACAAATGTGTTAGTTAAGTATGCATTACGTCCAGTGCTTGTCTTCTTTCGGGTCTTCTGTTGTTTTAAGCCTGTGACATCGGTGGAGTACTCTTTCTGCCATTGAGATGGACTGCCTTCATATAAGTGAAAACAAACTTAAGTGCCGCATAATCTTCAATCGACGAAGCAAATTACACTTTGTGAAATTAACAAATCGCCTTCATCGTTGATAGTGTAATATAACATCTCTGCAGACACGTTTGGGGTATATTTCCCTAAACTGAAACACCTTTAGTAGGCAGTCTGTTATTTTGGATAGATGGTAGTCGTGAAACAGTTCCAACACTATCAAATAAGAGTAGTATGTGTTAAGAACTTTTCACACATAGCTTCGAGAATGTAGCGCATAGTTAGTCGGTGTTGTTAGTTTTGAGGTCCAAGACGTTTAAAATGAACTAGCCAAATCTCATTGTGGACGAATATTACTGAGGATATGTAGGCCTATAGCTATCCTTGGTTTCCACTGACGAGTTTAGCGTAGTACACGAGTAGTGTAACTCCGAAGAACGAAAGAGTCATTTTGATCGCAATATTTCGGCGATTTATTTTGCCATCATCCGTTCGTCTGGGAAACACTAGTAATTTACTTGTACATATACGATGTATAATTTTTTTTAAGTGGCATTGGGAAGCAGGGATAGTAACATAACAAGTTATTTATAGAAATACAACTTCTGGCATTAGCTTGAAAACGGTGCTACAATCTGCTCTGAAACGTTGCTCGTCAATAAACCCAGAAGTTGTATATCCATAAATACATTGTTATGTACGATGTATGTTTTAACGTCCGAAAATAGTAACATCAGCATGTATGATGATAGATAGTATGAGACACCAACTGTGTTGTTCACATCCTAATGGTACATTGTTTTCAAGTCCGCCAATATCTAACTGCTTCCATAGTACTTATAGAATTAAGTCATATATTGTTAAATCGTTGCCAACATAACCATCTGTGTAGAGAACTTAAGGCACCACTAAGTGAACTTCATAAGTGAAAACTCTAACACAATTTTACAGCATGATTTGTGTTACATTTTGTTGAGATAAAGGTTACGTTTTAACAGTTTAAAAAATATTCATAAAATTTCGATTTTGTCTTTTTGTTTTGTTTTTTGTTTTGTTTTTTTTTGTTTTGTTTTTTTTGAAGTAGCACAATGTTTCCTTGTTATATTACCACACGTACGTCTAAATAATCTCTCGATTAAGTCACCCAGGTTATCTTAATTACAACAGATAGTAGAAAATCCATATGGATTTTGTAGATTCAAAGTCGGTAGATACATAGTCCCTCTAGTCAAAGTGCTGATTGACTGGCTGGTTCATTTGTGCTAACCCGTGGGTTTCGTCTGTCATTTAACTGTTTAACTATTCAGTATGAGTAACGCCTGCTATAACCGGAAGCTCGTGAACTGTCCGTCTCGCTCAGTCAATTTTCTGTCGATAAACTACAGAAACAGCAACATTGCCTACAAACTATGTTAAAAAATAATACACCAGTAACAGGCTACAGAAGGTAATGAACCATTGAAAATCTAGACCGTTAATATTTCATATGATTTTCTCTGCCTTTCAGCTTCCGGCACGACGTGGTCGGAATGGTGGAGCTATGAAGGAATATCGGGTAAGTTGTCCACATCAGACTTCCTTAACTCACTCTCCGATCATTCTTCAACTCCGTTCGACCATGCATGTTGGGTATTGCTTAATGTAAGTCGCTACTTTTGTGCGAAGAGACGAAACCGGATGGACAGAGGACATAACATAATTGAAACTGAATCTCGCTTTTCGTCCACTTTCTTTTCGTCTTGTTAATGGGATCGTTATCCAATATAACTAAAGGGAAGTTGAGTCGGTCGTCCCCAGTTCGCTTTCCCAGTCAATGGAGACCTTTAACTTTTACAAATGATATGAGTTTCATGAAGCATTTACTCGACACTGATTTTCTCTTATCAATGTCTTTGAAGTATTGTCGTTATCCTTGGAGCAACGTTAATATATTTTGGGAAGCATGGTAGTTCATTCCCCAGTCGCCTTTCTTAATATCCGTCATAACAAAAACAGGTCTCTTGTCAGAGAATTCATGTCCAATTATGTTGCTCGGCCAAGTCATCCCATTAAATGGATTGGCTGGGTACGCCCTGAAAGGTCTATCACGGGCTTTGATTAAATCTTTCTTTATATGCTTTATTGAAAAAATGATCATTGGGAGGTCGGCGTTAAGTGCACTGAAGGGTCGTGCAGTGATATTTTTCAATAAACTATTTGTTCGATAACCGCAAGTGAAATTTTCGAACGGCCTCTTTGTCTATTTTCCGACCAGGCTTTCTGAGCGATGGAAACCCATTTGGTTGGGTAGCCCGGGGATATGGTTTATTCCCTTATCAATCTCACCATGGACACAAAAACATGCCTTTTTGTGAGAACTCTCCAACAAATAACCTCTCAAATAAATCCACTGATGTAACACTTGCCGACAGGTGGCTCGCATTAAACTCAGATCTTTTTTCTCTCCTAATACTCTATTTAGCTCTCACACTCTATTCAGAATGTACCCAACAAAGTCTGGAAAATTATTAAACCTTTTTTTTTCTCTCTTTACGATTACTTTTAAATCAGAAAAAATACAAATAGAAACTAAATGATTAATTAAAGTCCATGTAAGCTACAGCGAAGTTAACTATTAACTGGTAGTCTTCATCTGAGGGCGGTTGCCCTGGTGGTCTCCGAGCTAAGGGTCAACACGAAGGCGATTTGTTTCTGATATCTTTACAGTGCATCGTGTCTTTGTTTGTTGTCGAAGGTGATTTACTTCACCCAATTGGCTGGCACGGCGCCATATGAGTGAGCTAACCTCAAGTACGACTTTAGTCCCCAACCAAACAATCTTCAGCACAATTTAAAACGTATAATAAGCGATACTCTACGCTCATATTTTTTTTTTTTACACGATAACAACGATTCTGGTATATTAGTATGCTAGTATTTCAAAAGTACTCTCTCACAGGTCGAGCTAGTGTAATTATGTCAGTACGTCCGATGGATTTGGTTTGTCCTTGATCGACGATACAATTGCTCAGCAGGTGTTTATTTATCAAAATGTCAGACTTGTCGATACCGGTTCATCAGTATTCACATACAGATTCAAAATCATCGAGTTCCATCGTAGGATGGTGTGCTATTTAAAACTAGAATGCTCGTTACTAGATTCTGGCGTGTCGATGGAGATAAATAGATGGGAAAACAGAGACATAGATCAAAGGCACCATCTGCCTAACGACGCCTGACGCGAATATCATTAACAATACTGATAATTATAGCCGCATATTCGCTGTCTATGTGGCTTGGGGAAGCTCCAATGAACACCATATTATTTTCACAGTTCCCACAAATATATGCAATGATAAGCAATCAAAGATTTATAGTTTCACAGGCCATCGCCCAGAAGATAATTGATTACGCTCTATTTTAGTAGGTTTCATAAAGCTGTTTATATAATGGATTGATAAACATTTTAGACTCCGCTGAATTCCATAGTCTGTTCGTACTAGGATAAATGATTAAGTAGCAGTGTTTGGCATACACTTTATATATCCCTAATACGGCTCTTTATTTCAGAACTCAACTGAGTAGTTACCGTTAATTTAATCTTCAGTGTGGTACTTCAGACTGCTTTGTGGCAGACTGCTAAAACAAACTGTGGCCAAAAAAGGTAAATTGAATATGCACTATTGTATGTACAAGTATCTTTGTAACATAAAGTATCGATTGTTTGGGAATACCCTGTTTATGTTAGGAATAATTTTTTAAGTTTTTGTTCTTTTAATTTCAGGAGCCCAATTTTGGGGAGTTATAAATCCGGAGTGGGTCTTGTGTTCAAAAGGAAAATACCAGTCACCGATTGATATCGATCCAAAGCTGTTACTTTATGATCCGAATCTGCGCCCGCTCAACTTCTCACGGAAACGAGTGAGTTAACGTAAATCGATAAGCTTTACACTGTTATGCAACTTGAATACTGCACTTAAATCTGATTCGAATCACCTCAATGCACACAAATAATGGTAGATTTTAACGAAGGTCCACAGTAATCCGAGATAAACTCCGATATCATTGCAACTGCTCCCCTAAATCTCCCGGAACCCTTTTAAGCGGTACTCGTTTATTAGATCATATCCGATATAGCTACACATGGGTCGGGAAGTAAGCCTTTGCTAAAGTGGCTGTGCCTCGATCAGCGTATAAGGCGAAGCGGGCCAGCCTTTAATTGACTACAAATTCTAACTGTTGCAATTCACTCTCCAATCTAGTCTCAGGGCAGCATATCTGAATTGACTAGCAACTGAATCACTTTACTAAATTTACTTGGGCAGAGGAAAACTAATGGGACCTGGAGCACTAGTAACGTGATTACTGATTTCCATCCAGAGTAAACATAAAATTTAGTTTCGCTGTCCTCTATCTTATTTCCAACGGTAACCCTTTAACCGGTTGTCTGGATACAGATCTATGATGACGGCCTCGAGGGTATTGCCTTAAACGGTGCACGAATTATTGACAGCACTCTTCAACATTCAGTTCTATCATATGAGGCGTCACGCTAAATCTCCACTAACAACTCTTCACACGCCACCCCAGGGCAATCTCAACACACAGCTGGCCACAATGTACCTCTTAAGGGCTTAATTCTTCACAAAAATTCACAACACTAACTATTGAAATATCAATACAAACGAACATTGCATCAGCCTATAACCTTATGTCACAGTAACTATACCCCCACCACCATACCCACCCCACAATCACCACCACCATCCCCTTTTAGTCTTGATTATGTCAGAGAACTTCAATCTCGCTTGTAACGGTCTTTCAACAGCATACGGACGTTCTTCTCGTTCAAGACCCAGTAGTAGCTCGTTGTTATGTTCATCACGCAAATTCATTTGTCATGTTGATAAAGATCAGCAAAACAAAAACCATGATCAGCACATTTGTTTGCATGGCGAGTGAAACACATGAATAGATTACAAAGGTTGATGGAATCTTTTAGAACGTTCTCACGTTAGCAATCATGACAACATTCAATTTATTGTTCCCTTGGCTAAGATGAAAGAGGGGCTGATATTTATTTTATGTAAACTATAGAAAAAAGAGTGTGCATGTGGTGTGGTTTTGAAGAAGCAGGTTGGATTTGGGTCTGGATTTAGGACATACAACCGATTAAAAACCTGCATTTTCTTTGCACGGTTATCCATAAGCAGTAGATTGTGTGTCCAGTGAATAGTATTCCAAGCACGCACTCATTGAAATTAGACCAACTTTGCCTCTGGAGGCATATCAGGGTTATTAATAATTGCCAAGGGTCAATTAGCGAACAAATAAAATTTACTGGGTTAGCATTAAAGGAATTGAGGCACGTCACGCGTATTTTACCATTCTCGGCAGAAGTCTCTGACTTTTGACAAAACCTCTTCTAATAGAAAAGTTGATCGATACCAAGGGAGATCCGTTTTGACATATCGCAGACAAATGATAGCAATGAAATAACGAACTGGGTACTTATCACCGTTCCCAAGACTAAGGCAAATAAACGAACAATAAGCTGTGTTCGGGAGTTCCACCAAACCCCTTCTGTTCGATCCAAACGCGGATAGCATTTTGATGTAGCGCGAATAAGTGTGTGTTGTCAGACATGGTAAAGTGAACCGCGAAAAGCTGGCAATTGGAAGAAATCTGGTTGTTCTTTCAGCAACAATGACCCTTCTCATTAAAGACAGATTGGTCAGAGATACAGTTTCCACCAAACTGTTAACGAGAATCGGAAGCACTGTAGCAATTGATCAAATTGTAGCCTGTAGAAAAACACAGACTAAACTTTTTTGTCTTCAGTGTCTAGACCGAGTCGAAAATGACTATCGTAAAGATAATAAAGAACTAATTTGTTCTCTTTTTTAATACAAACTTTCTCAACGCAGTTCGTTAAGTTTTCGTCTTTAACAACAGTAACATTGTGAAGAAAGAAATTGAAAGTTTTTGTATTTAATGTCCAGACCATAGAGAAACACGAAGATAGAAAAGATAACAAAGATGTAATCTACTCTGTGTTTGGCAACTGGATATCTAAATGCTTTTAGATTGACATCGGCTACGTTTGCAGTCGCTGGATAGACCGTCTGACAGATGAACTGGAATGAAAATGTAAATACCTTGCTCACATGTACAGCTTAGAGACTGTGGATTTGACCATATCCTTTGAGTAAATATGGAGAAAGTTGATTTCTCGTTCGTAGTGGTAAAGGTCGATTTCAAATCGGCTCCAATACACTGTACATTCAGACCTTATGGTCTGTTGGGACAAAGCGTGCTGTGTTACGTACGTGCCAAGCACACGGATTTCGGGTCTATGTGTTAATGTACTGCAAACCTTTTCACAGCCCACGGTGTCAACATCAAACGCGTATTGGCATTAAGTCTAGGCAAGACCGCACTAAAGTCAACCACTGCTCCGCGATGTAGTCATTCTGTTGCTCTTTCCCGGATTGGTTTTTAGGTAATTAGCTTGTGGGTGAGTAAAACCCATCATAAAACTGAAAGATTAACACTGGTAAAGTTGTCGCTTTTGGCCAGCTTCAGACCAAACTTTATTGGAACCCTTAAATTAGTTCACTGCTCAAACTACTTACGGCTTAAATACATGTATATGTTAGACCAGCATATTCCCGGATCGAATCCGCCTGTCGGCCATCAGGTATATGAGCGAGTCACACGTTGTGGCTCCGGCAATCGCGGGGTGGTTTTTACGAGGTTTCCTCCCGGTTTTCCATCGTAATTAGACAAGGTGCAGTGCGAAATGAACAATCCGTCGTCATATCAGTGAAATATCCTTAAGTACGACGTTAAACCCCAATCAAACAAACAAAACTACAGTTAACAGATACGAACTTGTGCCGTACGGAAATAGGTCGTTCCAATGCTATTGAATCCTAATAGTCCCTAACCTCGCTTTAAAACACTCTGCGCTCCTCTTTGAATATTCATCAGTGAGATTATTACATAAAACATGGACTCCCGTGCATATAAAATTATATTGCAAGCATTTCATGCAGGGCTACGTGGGGTTTGAGACCCCCAACGTGAGAGATTACGTGACAAGCAGATGTAGTCTAATACCCTGCCCCTAAAGTCGTGCATTGGTACACTAGTTATTGTTAATAACCAATCGAGTTTAGGGACAAGCTAGGTACTAGACTAAAGCAAACATGTCACGCCCAATTTCGAGCTAACAGCAGAAGCCATTTTAAATTGATGAAAAGTTTTGGGGAAATAATTCATTTTATGTTAATATGGTAGTTTTATGGATAGACTTAACCCACAAGTGTTCAAGGAAGAAAACGAGATGGGTTAAATCAAGGTCAGGCCATACAATTTCTATATATTGGACGAACAATTGCACACATATGATAGACTTTGCTTAAATCTAAAGGCCATGAAGACTCCTGGGGTCAGTTGCTCAAATCGCTATTAAATTTAGTCCACTATTAAATGACGTCACGCCATGTTAAATGTCTATCTCTAACACGCGATTAGTGATTTTACCTGGTGTAAGTGGCTAATACTCTTTCGAACAACTGGACCCTGGAGCATAGCTAGGCTTCGTGTTGTCCCTTTGCTCTAAGCGCACCAGGGCAATGGGAAGCTAATCCTCAACAGGAAACAGTTGATGGCGAATGAGCGTACTTAGTTTCATAACGATACATGCATTATAGTTTCAGTTCAAGTCCTGCTTAAGCAATAGATTGGATCATCTGGTTGGACTTCAGAACATAATATTTCATCATGTTGCCAAAAATATAGGACATACAGGACATTTTCTATAAATATAGGAAAATACAGGATTGAGCAAAAAATATAGGACTTATAGGATATACATGACACAGTGGCAGGCCTGGTTTCTTAGATTGAACCACTTTTCTTTTATCATACCATCTGTTGTCTCCACCCACGACCGTGGTATATATTCTCGTTAGTTACAATAGGACATAAATTGATCTATTTAATACTGACATAACGAAACACAGTTTGTGAAACGATATAATTTATGCCAAACCAGATTTAATAGAACGAATCTTCGTCTCAAATATTTCTTTGTTCATTTAAGCGCCACAGACAGTATAATGGTCTCGTAAAATTAACAATAACTTATTTGGTAGATGAAACAAAGTTGAACACGTACAAGTTATATTTTACATTTGCACGTCTCAGAGGTCAAAATAACAATTCTGAGAAGTGATTTTAAAAAATGCATGTTTAGACGCTACAGTTTCGTTTTGATAAACATTTTTTTAAGCAAACTGAAAAATGAAAGTATATGTCTCCGAGGGTAATTGGCACTTGATGTTCTATTGGTTAACATATTGGTGGAATACAAGGCTGACATATAAGTGACCCTTAAGAACAGAGTAAAACACCAATCAATATTTAAGAAGTCGCTAAATCGTAAAGATATACTACCGATTTTGCACAGGAAGCCTTGCCTACGTATTGCGATAACGCTGTACGAAAACCTCGCAACCTCTGTAATTAGATAGGAATCCATACAGCTTTGCTGTAAAAAGTCATCGTAAACTGTAATCTAATCTAACCTTTAAACAAACAAAAACGTTGAAAAATGAAACACAAATAGGAGCAAAAGCATACCATGGCCTCATTGAGATCGTCCACTGAAGGGAAGTACGTAAGGCGTTCCAGTTGTTTTTTTCAAAAATGCTGAAAGGCTGAAATCGAGGAGGGTTTATATAATTTTAAACACGTAATACCTGAAGTACAGCATCGTTATAATATTAATACTTCACTACTTGACGGTCAATACACAGAGTTAAAATAATCGACCCAACAATGTTTACCTTTAAAATGAATATAAACTTAAAAATAGTTTTCGATATTGGCTGGCGGTGTTCTTTCGAACGGCAAGCATGAATAGACTTCAAACGAATCCAGCTTAACCAAAGAAACAAATAATGTCCGTGAAGGCCTTGTAGATAGAAGACAGTGGTTTGGAAGAGACTAGGCCAGCCAGTCGTTACCACAACTTCCCCAAGGCAAAAACAAAATACTTATAAAGTTCTCTTTGTAGTCTAAATTGAATGTACACTGATTTGATTCCACCAAAAACCTCAATCCATTCTCGTGTGTGTCTAACACGAAGACGTCTGCGCCTTCAAGCTATATTTTGTTTACACTGATTTCAAGCAATCTCAGAGCTTTCGAAGGTAACAACGAAAGGTTCAGTCTGTTCATAGTGATTTCCCTCAATTTACCAACTGCTTCAGTAATGCCCAAAATAATGGGTTTTTTTTAATCTCCAACTTTTATTGGCCCTCTGGAAAAGGGCAGTTTGTACAGAGTAGCAAAACTGATACCCACTAATGCTACAGCCGACTAAGTTGAAGAAACTGCGCGGCAATTTTCTACGTAACTAATGCGAAATTTGAAGCAAATATTGACTGGATCCAAAAGAAGAAGGCGCCAAATGGAATGTATTTTTGTGCTGTCATTGTGTGTTACAGAGATATCCGCAGTTAAATTTTGTTTTACAATAAATACAAGAAACCAGAAATAAAATGTAAGGTTTATTAAAAATTTATAGATAATTATCGTGATGTTAAAAATGAACATCAGTTACTCTAGGCTAGGGAAGTTGTAAATATATTGGCTTCTAAAACTCCTTCATGCAAGTGAGGCGGGTGGTTGGAAGGAGTTTTTGGTTTCCCTGGTGCTCTGGAAGATCAGAGGCAACAAATAAACGTTTTTAATTTTGTGTTTGGTCCGTTTCTTTGAAGCCGTATAGGGTGGCAGAAGTCATCAGTATTAGTGACGAGTAAAACGTTATCCAAACTGTAGTCGAGGTCATCAATCTCCATTAGGGATTGATAAACACTAATATTATCAGGTCTAATCTGGTATCTGATAGTCTCTATGGTATAGTCAGTATGCTATCTGGCAATTGATGGGGACGGAAAGACAAACCAAACAGTGTAATTGTGGACGAACCTGAAGACATGATGTATTTTCCTGATCAAATGCTGCAGTAAACACTGCCATAAAAATTTCATTTGGATCAGTGGTAATGTAATTGGAATCAAGGACATTGCTCGAATTCAAATTTCTTACACAAAAAATACATATCTCTCAGTTTTTAATCTTGTTGAAAACAGTTGAATGCTGATAACAGTTGTTTTAAGACTGTCATAAAGGAAACGGAGTAAAC
>JAQQZZ010106866.1:0-11687 GCA_030265115.1 Mopalia vespertina | reverse complement strand
CTTGAGCACTGGGGGAACATTAAGATTATAGTTATATTGGCTAGTTGACTGCTACACTCATATAAAGTAAATACACTGGAGCACTGGGGGAACATCAAGATTATAGTTATATTGGCTAATTGACTGCTACACTCATATAAAGTAAATACACTTGAGCGGCGTTAAACAACAGTCAAATAATCAACCACGATTCACAAATGATAGATTGTTTCGTAAACAATCATGCAAAACAATAATTAACATTTTCTTGGACAATATTTTGTGAAAGTAATATTTTTAACACATTGAAATAAATTTCCTCGTGACTTTGATATGTTTAATTGTTTTTTTTTTGGCAACACGTCTGATAGAAAAAGCAAAAAACTTATTATGTGTCCCTCGCATATAAGGACTTAATAAAATTACTAGTTATTAACACCATTAACGATTATAACTAATATATGGAAATGTTATTCTTTAGTTAAACGGGTTTTACTTATTTTAAAAGTATATTTAGTTCGAAGATTATATCATATGTATAAAGCAATATACTGTTTAAATAAATTGTAAAGTTTTGAAAGAGTAGTTATTGAAAATTGTCCAAACTTGCATTATACAATAAATAACGGCAAAATTATTCCGCATTTCTATGAATAGCAACTGTTTCCATAGCTCAATTAGCCTCAGTCGTAGATGTGTTGGTTTTCTCCAAAAACCGGAAGCTCTACTCTAGAGATTCGTGATTGGTCGCTGCATACAACAACAAGAAACGTCTGTTGATTCATCCGACACAATTTTCAACGATTATCGAATTACAGATGATATTTATATAAAATGTAGCATTACTGTTAAAACAACCCCAAACGAATCATTCAAATAGTGTCATCATTTGTTACGGAAGAGGACAGGACCATCGGTTAATTATAAAACAACCTGATGGGAAATATGATACACGTTTTGCGACAACCAAAAACGGATCTTATCTTCGAATGTGTTGTTGGGTTAGTGCCAAATTCCCTTAATTTAATAAATATTTATTAACTTAAATACAAAATAAGGAACAATAACAATAGCCCTGTGTAAACTTCTATAACAGCTTATCTCGTATGACCATACATTTATCTATAAATATAACTGACTGTTTTTCGCAAAACAAATAACCACGAAAATAACAAGTGATGTGATAGATAAATAAACACAATTAAAAAGTTTTAAACTTGTATACGTGTACTTTATAGTACAGCGTACTTCAAACAATGGATTGTTTGCCTGGGATTTAACACCGTAGTTAAGGTTGTATTACTAATATGACGGCGTGCCAACCCATTGGCTGAAGGAAACCACACTGTGACGATTATGATAATAATAATATCAATAATAATAATAATAGTAAATTTTTGAAAGTGAGTGATAAATTGGTTAGTTGGTTAATTGATCAATGGATGATGGATTGATTGTTTGATTGATGGATTGACTGATTGTTTGATTGATGGCTCGATTGATTGATTGATTAGTTGGTTGATTGGTTGGTTATTCGGTGCGTCGGTGGTTGGTTGGTGGGTGGGTGGTTGAGCTGGTGGAGTTGTTGGTTGGTTGGTTGGTTGGTTAGTTGGTTAACGTCGGTGTCGATATTTCACCCACCCGTAATTGCAACCCAAACACAACCATACAATATGAAGTGTTTGAGTTTTGTCATTCAGGTGTTAATCAACAACAGTATCTGTCTACATTCAAAATTAACAATGAGGCATAGTTTACATTTATCTGCAGTAGATCCATACTAAATAACACCCCGGTGAAAGTACATATTCTGGTATGTCAACATTATGTGGAGGACACTTAAAGTGTGAAGTTCTATATAAAATATTATAAAAATAAATGTTCCATTCACAGCAGACAGCATAATGTTGAATCAGAAATTAACCAGAAAGTATCATTTTTTGGACCCTTGAAATAAATGCAAAAATAATTAAATAAATGTGTGCCCATATATGTCATCATATGTACCATAAGTAAATAAATAATTTAATAATAAAAGAACATAAATCAATCAATCAATCAATCTACTAATCAATTAACCCACCAATCAATCAACCAATCAATCAACCAATCAATCAATCAAGCAATCAACCAATCAATCAATCAATCAAGCAATCACTTAACGATCAAACCAAATATTGAATGAATGTAAAATGTAATAAATTGAAGTTTATAAATTGTTTATTTACATGAGAAGTCCTTTGAATAATTAAATATTGTTGATGTGAGATTTGAAACCAAACATACTGATACTGTATGAACGTGAATTATAGTAGAAGCATCTCACTGGAGTAGAGAATATTTTGAAGATTCTTGTAGCCATCCACTCAAACAATACATGGGCAATAGATTACAACGTTCACACTGTTTTTCATCCCATAAAACGCTATTGGATTAATATTCATCACAACTATTGGTTTCATATGGTTTAATTCAATTATTCGCTTAAGTTATTCTGATAATTAAGACGACTTTTATTGGCAATTTTGTGATTCTTTACGAGAAATGCTTCGCTGCCACTTAAATAGTTGTCAAAATAACTGCCGGAAACAAACGAATGTAATTCTCGCGATTTCTCGCCCGGGGTGATAGTTATGACCTCGTGACATTTGGATGACTGCGAGCCTATGATGGCGTTTGAAGACACTGCCAATGACTGTCTTGGGAAATAAAATAAATCCCAGTTGATTATTTTAACCACAAGATCAAAGCCGCGAGCAAGAGTTGGATTTCTATAGATGTAATTCTGCGAGTTACTGGAGAGGATATTGCGGCCATGAAAGCTGACGGTCTTCATCAAACGGCAATGACTCTCAGCCTCAAGACAAAAATCAGTTTTCTAAGTCCGTAGCAGAAATCTGTTCAGTTCTCGGTTAACCTTTTGCGCGTTCTTACCGAGGCCCAGGGCTAGGTTTATTTTGATTAACTATTAGCAAAGCTTTCTGCAACGTACTCATTAATTTACAGTCACGCAGCGACGCCTTGGACTAGACTCTTTGAAGATCCCTTGAAACGTCTTGATCGCTTTCTCTCACTGTGAGATATTAACGTGAACTGTAGAGAAACTTCAGTCCCAGAAACTAATTATAGTATAACTAAACCTAAACTTCAGACTTTTAATTAGCTGTTCTCGTGACTAACAAAACATAGTATATGCGTATATTTTAATAGTCTCAATCCATTTGTTAAGAGTGACTACCGTTACAATTATTGTGAAGATCGCCTGGTTAAATCTTAAATAAAAAAATTATTCTATTTAATATTAACCCACATTACTCATTTTCAAAGTTTTAAGCAGTTGGATATTTTTGTAACTGTGGATAAAAGTTAACCTTCGCCTCATGACTTCCTGGAAAGATAGTGACGGCGCAGGTATATCCCAAAGTTCACAGTCTGCGTTGAAAAACTAGATGATACTTGATGGTTACAAAATGTGTTGATACCACAGAAACGCGAATCTCGCTAGGCTTAGCTTATTGCCACCGTTATAAGATTGAACCATCATTCAGTTCTACTCAATAAGCTCATGCAAAATCATTCAAACTGTGTAATTTTTTTTACAGAATATGCTTACAAATCCAAAGAAGATATAAAACAAAAAATGTCTAATTTTTCATGTCACGTAATTATTTCAAAATGTAAACCATCTTTTTTAAAAGAAACAAGCCTGGCTAACTGGTCTCGGCGGCCAGGCATATACTGCTGACGATTTGGTGTCTGACTCTGAGAATCGTCGGTTCGATTTCTGGACGGGACGTAACCTGAAATTAGGAAAAGTGTAAATTATTAACCGAAAATATCGAAAAATGGCGATTAAATTGCAAGATATTTGACTTCAAATTAATGTTTCTGGTTTCAAAAAACACTTTATTCGAGACACCCACTGGCACAAAGGCTGCGTGTTTTGTGCCTGAATGTATTTGTCTGGCTCAGGCAGCCTACGGTTCGTATTTACCACATACGTTACCTCTTTAGTGGATCATTGGGTAAAATGAGGTCTCTCAGGGACTCCTTATTACTGGTAAACATTGGCGCATTCACAACATTTCACTACATGTATTTATTCAACAGAGAGCCGGATTATAGTCATTATGTCTGGAGGGGTCGGGCGCATGCTACAGAAAGCCTTTTGTTAATGGTAGAGTTTCTTCAACGATGCTCAACAAAGCAGGATTGTGGCAGTTACTATACCCTGAAAAGTGAGTTTGTTTGACCATCGGTATACTGGCGTGCTCCTGGGGCAACTGGGCTAATCCTCGAAGGCCAACCCGTGTCGACCATCTTGTTTCCAACCTCGATTCCAGACACGATTTGAAACTGTTCTTCTTTACCTGAGCTGTACTTGTCTGCGAAAAAACGGCGACGATTCATCTGTCAAAACATACCTGTGTTAATGACTCACGTTAATATGACAGACTTATGATTTGCACTGGGATTACTATAATCCTTTAATCCCATACTATTTTGACATGTGGACACAACACCGTTGTGCTTGAAGGAATTAGTAAAATTTTATATTCCACAATATTATCATCCAAACATTTTTAGGCGATTAAACTTACTTAATATTGTGGTAACCAAACGCATTTTCTAAGATTAGATATTGTTTTTGTTCCTAAAAACGCTCCCCATTTTAATTTCGTAATGATGTCTATGGTATTTCACTCAAATAAACTAAACAGCCAAAACTATTGAATAAAAACAGAAAAACAATTTGAGATTTGAGTTTTATGCACTGCAAGTTTAGATCTGAAATTAATACCCAAATTGAAAGTGATGGTGACACGCCTAAAATTGCGCTCTACAAGTAATTTAACATAAGTTATAACATACAAAGTGTAGGACTCAGACTAGCTCTAAAGATAAACGACCTTATAATTTGTGTTTTGGGGGAAAACATGAAGGTATATAGAGAAGCATATGTAGAGAGATAATCCGAACGGAACCGCGTTAATGGCTACGTGTTCAAGGCCGAATTTCGGTAAACCCGGCATAATATTAGCAAGATCGAGCTCCAACACCGTCTCACCTCAAATTCGTGTTTTGTGGCGGGTTTGCGTGCAAAATGAAAATCACACGGAGAAATTTAAATTCCCAAATCGGAAATTTCCCCGTTTTCTGTAATGCCGTTTTATTTACATAGATTCCACTCTCCGTTGATGTAATTCGTTTAGTTTACATAGAGATATTAAGAAAAGCCTGCAATTCACCCCACCGTGGAGAACAAATCCGATGGCAATTTTGACCCTTTGTTTCTAGAGAGCTCCACAATCCCGTGGATACATGATAATGGCAGACTTATTCCTAGCTCTTGTAACTCACCAACAAATGTGTACAAGGAACACGGATGTGGGATAACACTGCCTTCAGAAAACATGCAAACAACAATGACTTTCAAAACACTTATTATTATAGGAAAAAAGGATTTTTATGAAGAAGCCATTTGGGCAAAGCATTAGGCATGTTCGAGCAAGACAGCTTCTGTGCCCGGATAAACTGAAGACTATTTGTCCACATTCGTATAACGCTACGAAAGTACAATGATATAATCTTCAATCATCTGACGCATGAGTTGCAGAAATGGGGTATTTCTGTAAATCGGTGAATGACATGGAATATTTTGTGATTCTGATTTAAAAACAACAACGCCTGCAATGATAAAGGCAGGATGACGTTTATATATCTTTAATATCTTTGTTCTTAATTTGGTAAAAAAATAATTCGATTCCAGTTAACAAAAACCAGTTCAAATTGTGAAACGCCACTATCTTCTTCGAATATTTAGGCATATAAAAATTAAGATAATTGATTTATATTACTTAAAAAAATCATTTAAAAAAAATGAAATAAAAACGTTCGTTTTGCCTTCCTCGCCTTTAAATAGTGTTCGATTTGATTTGAAACCATATGAGATTTTCATCAGTTTACATGTGTGTTTCTTTCAAAGTAATACACATTATTTAAAGTATAAACTGACAAAATGATAAATGTATATCTTTTGTGGATTGATTCTTTTTGTAATGTTAATTATTTTCAAATGTAACGAACATCGGACAGAATGTTCAATTTACTACGATCCTACATTATATTGGCACTTTTTCATGTTGTTCTGTTAACAAATATTTGAGACGGACTTTTAGGTGCATTGATGATATGATATAATTCTGCTTACTATATTGCTTTACTGAAAAAGTTGTGTCCAAATATCTGTTGAAAATGAAAATTTATAATTAAGAAAATAACAGTAAAAGAAAGCATTGAGCACAATTATGTCTATATTGTTTAATGTATTATTTCACACCGAAAAAGAATTAATTTAAAAACATTATTTTTATTTCATAAAGGTAGATTAAATGGGGACAGATAAACAGGTACTGGATGTGCATAAAAAAAACACTCTCTTTAAAACAAATATTTAACAAAGAGATAAAGAGTGATTAAACACTCATAAATAAGTAAGACAAAATTAACGCCATAGGATAATTTTATAACAGTTTGGTTCTACCTAGTAGAACATTCGGGTTGTAGTCCATCCGGAGTACTTGTGTAGTCTCTATTATACAAATGTCTCAGATTCAGGATAGACGTGCCTTTCTCTCCGAGTTTATTAACTTTTTATATTTGACGAGGCTAGCTAAATTTTCTTTTCTCTACAATAGAAATACATTTGACGAATGAAACTTTGGGATTGACGCAAACAAAACACACATCTAACAATGGCGCTTGGATTTTTCTCTATCAGTGTTTCCCGTAGAGAACAGGCAGTCTTGACTAGAGAAGACCTTCAGAATGAACTGAATCAAATGATCAAATATTTATCTACATATATGGAGTTTAATTCGTCTAGATCAGAAGTTCTGGGTTCAAATCCTTGCTGAAGTTTGTCTTTCTTTACATATGGAGGCAAGCAAATTTTTCTCTCTTCATTTATTCAAAATATATATATTTTGTAAGCCACTCACTCACACTGGCTCAGGGATGTATATATTTTTTGAATAAATGAAGAGAGAAAAATTAGTTTGCCTCCACCGGGATATATATATATTAGAGAACTGACATTGGTAGCCAGAGACCAGAGTTCGAATTCCGCTGGAGGCAAGCTAAAAAATTTTTGCTTCAAAAATATATGCGTCATTAATATTTTTAGAAATGTATATTATTTTCTGTAAAAGTAAAGAGAGAGACAGATATGCATGCCGGTATCAGATATCGAAACCAGGACTTTTTGCTGGCAGTGCCAATATTTTACCGACTGAGCTACAGAGTTTCCACATATGTATTGTTTTACAGACAAATTTGTATGCCTCCAAAGAGGATCAAACCCGGATCCTCTGCCTTAAAAGATTGACATTCTTTATATACTGTTGGAGAAACAAAAAGCTCACAAGAGAATGTTTATAAAATATTAATTCGATAATTAAGCCGGATCATGAAAGGCAAAATAAAAATTGTCCGTTTTACCAAATGAACTGAATAAAATAATACTACTACTTATCCTGTCTAACCGACACTTAATAGTTCCTTTACACTTGCGTACTCGATAAGAAAATAGGTTATTCGTTTGACTGATAATTGAATGAGTCTGAGACCTTCAAAGTAATACTGAAGAATCATTTAAGTGGATTACAATTTAGAGTAGATTATAACTATCGAGATAAAAGAGCCACTGTCGATATTTAAACCTTTCTATTCTGGCCATTAATGAAATAAATAGAAAGATTCTCCTCTTAATCTATTCATATAGTACTTATTTGTTCGCATTTTTGTGATTTGTTAAGTTCGCTCTTGTGAGCTGAAAATTCTCAATGTGGACCGTAATCGAAAGCTCTCTTTATACCAAAAAACGATATGATCTTCAATAGCACCATGTATGTTAACTGTTGTTGTTGTTATTTCACTAAGCGTTAGCGACCATCGAAGTATCGCTAGTTTTGAGATGAAACAACTGGTAAAAGTGTCGCTTGCTTTGTGGGAAAAATTACCAGTAAGCCTACTCTGGACGGGCATTAAAGGGTTAGTTTGAAACTGTGTCATTTCTGCGGGTACTGTAGTTAGTGCCGAGCCAACCCGTGTTTGCGTTTATTGAAAAGTTCTGAGTCTCTATGTATTAAAATGACCACAATCTGGGAAGAGTAGCTCTTGAGTAAAATAGAAAATAACGGATCTAAAGCCTTTGAAGTCTTCGAGCACAAACACTTGAATAAAAGTGCTGTATTTATAAACGGACGATCGACTGGAGGCAAGGCTTTTCAGCCGTCCCTTAAGGGAAGCGATAGCACTAGAGAGACAAGAATTTGCATGTTTTTAAAATTGTTTTTTCTAATAATCCCTCATAGAAACCCCTCTTAACTATCTGGAGTGCAGAGGATCACGTGACTGGTAGATCAAACCGAGCTATGGGAAAGACCGGCCTCCTTGTACACAGAAGTTGAGCACCGATTTAAAGCAATCATTCGTGTCGCTTCCTGAAAATCGATGTCTACAGCCGAGTAGTAGGCCGCCAATTGTCACTCTCGCGGCTTCGCACAATGGCCACCAAATTACAAGGTGCAAAAATTAGGCGGTAGGATCGAAACTCAATCATGGGGAAAGCGAGCGAGATCCACCCGTATTGTTTCACGCGAGCTGATTGAAATTGATTTAGGGTAGAGAAATTCTGAAGCGAAATTAGAACACATGGCATTTGAAACGTCCTTAGAGATTCTTCAAACTCTACCGCTGTTTCCACGTTTCCTGGCTAAAGGGCTTGGTGGAAAACCTTCTCACCAATACGGCTCTTTGATAAACCGGGGTATGTAAACAAACATCGAAATTAAAACCTGCGACTTTCCACAAGAAAATATTTACTCGAATCCAAACATACGTTAAGAATATCGATCCCTTATTTTTTAAAATCTGTTACAAACTTATGTAGTTGTCTTTCAATTGAATAATTATTTCCTCTCAAAAGTTCACCTGCCAATACTTCTTTAACGGTATTGTGATGAGTCGGAAGGCCATGTCCTGGTGGACGTGTGTTGCAGGAATCTATCAGGAATCTGCCATCTACGGAAGCGTACATAGATCACTCGAAGTTCGCAACACACATTCATGAATAGTTAATATACTGATTGTGTTCTTAAAAATGAATGTCTTTATTATTTCACTCTTTTGATTCCAATCAGAACCAGCAATAAATAAACTACTGGTTAGCATAAACACGGGTAGTGAAGGCTTTCGAAATCTGGATTTTGCGAGGTTTCCTATCGCTGTTTTTACCATAAAGCAGCAATGCCCAGTCATCAGAAAACTGAAATATGACCGAACGAATAAATGAATAAATGAATAATTAAATAAAAAAATAAATGAATGAATGAATGAATGAATGAATGAATGAATGAATGAATGAATGAATGAATGAATGAATGAATGAATGAATGAAAAAGATGGATAATTAACAAATAAGCAGATAAACAAATAAATGAATAAATGACGGAGCGAACAAACCAAACATTCATGAAAGTAAATTTTAATAAATAGATAAATACGTAGTCCTCTACATCATTATATATTGTTAGGTTGAGATTTGAAACCGTACATATTGATACTATATGAAGGAGATGGTCTGTATGTTTTACAACAGCAAAAGCAGAAATAACAATCCCGATAGAGTTTGCTCAGTTATCTCCCTTTGACTGACACTCCCTGACTTCACGTGCTGTGGACAGCCTCAAATTCTGTGGAAAGCCTCAAATCCTGTGGAAATGTACGATACGCTTCATTGCTAGACAATTTGCGAAATTCGAAGAAAAAAAAATTTAAAATGTTAATATTGTCTAGTACCTGTTATTGATAATAACTGAACAGTTATGTTTAATATTTTATTGACCACACAAGATTCACCAAAATTTTAATTTTAAGTTAAAGCACTCATTGAAAAACCTAAAAGGTATTTTCAGCGATAAGATGGAGTATAATTCAAATATAAAGAACTGTAACATTAATAAATAAGAGATAATATCAAACAATATACATAAAGATATACATCATTCTCGCGAAATGTCTGAAAGTAACACATAACAACTGAAGATTAGGATCCTTCAAATAGTTTCTCTCGGTGTTATACAGGAGATAGAGTATTGGTTGTGCAATTCGTTGACACCACTGTACCTGCCTGCTTGGTCAATGAAAATGAAGACCAATACCCTCTTAAAATTGTAGGCTTACCCGGCTTCAGTTTTGTTTCTGGTTGGGTTTACTTTAAAGTTTGTTAGATTAGGGTTTTACGCCGTACCTAACGTTATAACAACTATATGACAGCGTGCCAGCTCATTGATCGAAGTCATTGGTACCCATCATATGAAGCACAATCTAGTAAGACAAATGTTTACTGGTAGGCCTATGGTATTTACGTTATTATAGTTGGCTAAACGAGGCTCACGCCTATAAAGAAGAAGTCAAGGGGAAGTTTTTATGCCTTCAATTGTTTGGATAAAAAAATATAATTATCTATACGTCAGACATTGTTGTAGTGTTAAAAAAGGGTAGCGATTAAAAGATAGACCAAGTATATGCTAGATCATATCACTCCCACCAGCTGTGCTAAAAATCCAGTTGTATTGGTCAATCTTTTCCAGCATTTTATTTTTCAGTTGTAAATTTTGTGTCAATTAAGGGGTATTTTCGTTAGCAGGTAATATATACTATTCACACTTAAAGTTCCAAAAAGTTTATGTTTGTTTTGTAATCAGGTATTCGCATAAATCCTTAAAACTTTGGCAGCTTTAAGAGTCTGTTTCGACAGGTAGCGGAGGTAAGTCCGCTTAGGTTTCATACCAGTAGGCCCAATTGCTAAAACTATTTCAGGCAGGTATAATCTTAAGACTATAGCCTGCCATCTGTGGCAGAGATCTTATTGCGATGACGCAGACATAGTTTTACCTGTCGGAGACCCTCGTGAAACCGGAGCTAGTGTCTTAATTTAGGTGATTTGGTACAAGTACACGGGAAACTAGTACGGTGAAGTCGCGCTGTCTGCGAGGAGCGCACAGTCGGCACACATCTCCGTGCTGAAAACGCCTAAAACGAGCAAACCCCTCATCGTACGAGGTCAGACAATTTCGGTGTCTTATTTCTCCCTGTGGGCTGTCTTGGAATAAGTCAATATAACAAGCGCTAGTTCTTCCTCCTTCTAAGCCGTTTTTGTTTTTTCTGGTGTCTTCTCCAGTCGATCATTAAGACATTGTGTTTACTTACCTCTAGTTTTTATATACTTTAAGACAGAGCAAACCAGCCCGCATAACCTAATGGCAGGGCTAAAAACACACAAAACCAGCGTGGGAAAGTACACTTTGTTTAGCTAGTTATAGCTATATATACATTATATATAATCATTCATATGAGTTAACTGTTTGCTCAATTAGCTGTCAACATGACCAAATTAATTTCGAAAAACAGTAATTAACTTTGCCGGATAAAAGTAATAATTGGATAATCGCCATACACTAAAACTAGTTAAGGAAAGTGTTTTATTTCACTTTATCCATTCACATGAATTGTAGGCAATTTATTATCTTAATCGTATCAATTGTTTGCTAAAATAATGTGTGGTTTAACGAGATGTCTTGGTAAAGCGCATGCGCGATTCGATCCTACCGATTATACAACGTGGAGGATAAAAAAAAGGGGGG